>JAXUDW010087459.1:0-10052 GCA_035222055.1 Mechanitis polymnia | reverse complement strand
CCATTGACGAGAAAAATGTATCTGAAGATATTAAAAAAACTCAGGAAGAAAAAGAAAATAACGAGGAGAATATTGCACCTAAAGACATAAAAGAGAATCAAGAAGAACATAATAACCCCGACGCAAATATTGAATCTGAAGGTATTAAAGAAAATAAGGGTGAAAAGGAAAATGACGAGGACAATGCTGTACCCAAAAGGCTAAAAGATAGTAAGGAAGAGAATGAAAAACCCGAGGCAAATATTGTATCTGAAGATATAAAAAAGGATCAGGATGAACAAGGAAAATCTGAAGGAAATCAAAATGAGAGAGCAAATTCAAAACAAGATGAACAACCTACTGTACTTAAAGGATCAGTACTTATTCCAATCGACAATAGTTTGCCCGATAAAAAAATGGATTCAGGTATCGATTTGAATGTTGAAACGAGCGAATAAAAATAATTTTGTTCCTTATTTATTTTTATTATTATTATTGATCTTTAAGCCTTAAATCTAGCTCTCTAGGTGGAATCGATTTCACAACAAACTTCAGTCAACTAATCTGTAATTAAAATGAACTAGTTTACTTTTATCACTTTATAGTACTGTTACTACGTTTTTCACGCTAATGACATTAGTCACACGATTATGTGCGACCCCGGCAGCATAGAGGACGCTGCCATTTTTAAGGCTACCCACTAAAAAACCAACGGTTGCCCTCATCGCCATAGTGGGACGTCACGGGATCGCGTTAACACTCACCGTGACACCTATGTATTGTCCTGGGGTTACAGATATATATTAATAAAACGATACTTAAACAGTTTATTGGTGAAATAATTTAATTGTTAGCTTCTTTTTGTCGTTTCTTACATTCAACTTTGTAGATAAAGTTTAATTTATCGACATCCGTCAAACTTAATCCTTGCCAATGCCCCATAGCCCAGCCATCGTTCTAAAACAGAAAAAAATATTACCAACAAAATAATATAAAAAATTAAAACTACAGTTACGTGTACCTGTTCCAGGAGCTCCACTGCTATTCAGATTTTTTTGATGGCAATAAAATATGTGTGAATTGTGTCACCGTGACAGAATGCCAAATTGGAGTTTAGTAATATGATAAATATTTTTAAAAAAAATTCTTAAATCATTAATTGTTAGAAATTACAGCGAGCACTTCATATATTTATGTATTAAATAAGTTAAAATTTTTAAAATAATTGTAAATCTTAGTATTTAAAATTTGTTTAAAGTAGTTTATGCTTCTTCAACCTTCTTATTGTAGTTAACATAATTAGTCAATAAACCTACCCAAATGGGATACATAATATTAGTAGTTCCATCTTTGATTTGCAGCCACGGGTAGTGCATAACACTTTGATAGTCATATGGAAATCCCACAGAAGCAGCTGGTGGTAGTTTTTCGTTCATTTCGTTTCTTATTTCTGAAAAAAGAATATAAGTTTATAATGAAATATTATATTGGATGTGTGAGCATATATAATGCCTTAGATAAACATATATAGTTTATTTAATATATATATATATATATATAAATTATAAAAGAATAATGTTTTTGAAATTTGGTACTGCTGCTTCATTATCACAGAGCAGACTTTCAACAGTATTGGGCATTTGAAAGGGGAATACAATGATTATAAATGATTGTAAATATTGCGTAAATAACATTGTTAGTATTTAACTAGTATTTATAGCTAGTATTTTTTAATTACACAAGAACTGAACACTTAATATCTTGTAAGTAATAACTTCTTCAAGCATAAAAACGAAGTAAATATTCTTAGTTAATCAACTGCCTTATTAATAAAGATTTATGCCCTAAACTGAACACTAAAAAGAATATGGTATGCTGGGTATAGAAAAGTATTAGTAATGGGATAAAGTAAATAGTGTACAGCTATTTATTCCAACTTGTAGTTCATTAGCAAAAACATTTTATTTTATTAAATTATATATTTATTTTATCCCTAAGTACAAGAAAGTTGCAGTATGTTTTCAACAATGACTTAACTCAAACAAAATATAGTTTTATCATATAAATAAAAGTATCAGATTTTTATATTATTTTTTTGTTTACCTCCAAGTAACTGAACCCTGAGAAATCAATATTTCCGAGTATAAATGGCGTCAATATGTCCTAAGAGGAAAGTTTCAATTCCCATTAATTTTTATAAGCTAGTACCTTCCATTAAATGTGTTGTATTTGTAGTTCCTGATATGTTATGATTAGCCTTATTAGCTTTTATAAGATTATTTAGTAGATAATTTTGAAACTATCAAATGGCATTTTTGTTTTGAGTAATAGTGCGTTAGAAGTCATTCCTTGATTTTTAATGAGAAAGCTAGAAGTCCAAAAAAGGAAGTTCTCCTAACTTTTTTATTTAGGATGATACCGCACCAGCATTTTATAATTGACAAGATGTTCTATTTTATATGGTAAAGATGCTCACACACAAGGAAGAAGAGAAAAAAATATATAATAATACCTAACATAATATTTTAGACGGATTTAAAAATAACAAACCTGGTGTTAGTTTATCCCACAAGATATGCAAGTACGAGTCCCTATCATGCATATTGTGTTGATGATCCAATCCCAACAAGTGCACGAACATGTGCAGCAAATCATTAACAGAGTTGAAACAATCCGCATTTATATTCAACACCTAAGAGAACGGATACTGTTATAATGGAATTAAATAAAAAACTTAAGTGGCAAAATTTATAAGTCTTCTTATCTACTTCTCTTTTGATTTGTTAATAAGAGAAGAGACAATTTACATGTGTAAAAACAAAGGATTATACAAACATTTTATTTAAAAGTATTTTTATATAAAACCTCTATTAATCCTATAACAATATATTAATTAATATTATATTAATACTGTTTTTTGGTTTGGACGTCCAGGTGGAGGACAAGCGCAGCCAGGCTCGGAAGAACGTCCCAAAATAATTATATTGTCCGAATGTCTCCTCGTGGAAGTGACGTTTCTGTGTTTTTTCTTATTTTGACTTATACCTAGAAATACTTGCGTCATTTTTTGCTATTTCGGAGTGGTTAAAGTTTGGTTTTATATAAAATGTGAAAAAAAACTTACTTTTTTGTATTTTATATTTTAGTTTTGTATGTGAACGTTTACTGTTTTGGTAGTTTTTATTTAGCCTGAGAACATTGTCACTAGTTGTGTCATGTTTTTCCTCTTCTTTATTTTCTACATTCGACTGTTCTGCACTCGGAATTTCTTTTATTGTTAGTTTCAGATTTTCAGTAGGTGTTACATGCTCACTTGAGACAGTAAATGTTGCGTCATCTTCAGTAGTATTTAGTATATCATTATCATTTTTGTCGACAACAGTATCAATTTTAATCTGGTTATCATTCTCCTCATCGACAACAGTATCAATTTTTATTTGGTTATCGTTCTCCTCATCGCCAACGGTATCATTTTTAAGTTGGTTGTCGTTAACCTTATCGACAACGATATCGTTTTTAATTTGTCTATCGTTACCCTCATCCCCACTTTCATCCGATTCAGAAACATCCCTGAACTCAATGCAAGTTTCTTTTTCAATATGGTTTAACACAGCTTTAATGTTTTCCCGTTCTTCAGCAGCTAAGTATTCAGTTATTAAGTTTTAAGTAATTATCGCTGATCACATATATAAAGAATACCGACTTTTTGGTTTTGTAACTAGTGACCCTAACTACTAATTCTTTGAATTGTGGGTTTGATTCTCATAAGAATAATTTGGGTGTGTATGAGATTGTCTTTTAATGATTTATGTTTGTAATACTCCGTACATTCGAAAATATACACTTATTCCTGCGATAAGTGTTTATTTTCTAATGCGGGCTTTTTAAAAGTTTTCTAAAAAGACAAAAATTTGCCTTATTGATTTAAGATGACTCTGAAATTGGGACCAACTTAACTGAATAGGGTTCCTTTAAACCTTTAGACAAAATTACGATATCAAAACATTTTAAAAACTTACTAAATTCAAATTGGTCTCTTATTTTAAAATTTACGATTCCGTATGGCCAAAGTCTATTTTCGAAGTATTTTTCAATGTCGTTTTGTCTTACAGCAACAGATTCAAAATTAGTTTTAACGGCACTTGGACAAGTTTTGAGCAAATAATCTTTATTGCGTTCAACACATTGAGCGCCATATATCATGCCAATTTTTTCCACGTCCAATTCACTAAGAGCTTCTCGTTGACCAATTTTAATCTCGGACTAGAGAGAAAAAAAATGAACATCAGATATTTCACACATAATTAAAGTATGTTAAGGAATAGATGATTAGTAAAATATGCTGAATACATTTATAGTTAAATTTATCTTAATTAGCATATGAGTGAAAAAATCTTTCTGTTTATTACAATATCCTTGATTTAAATTCCTTAAAAATAACAAATAAAACCTGCGCTGTGACAGTCAATTGTCCGTTTTTTGAAAATGCTCGAGGTGGATAATGTAAAACGCTTGCGTAATCATACGGCAGAACCAGAAGCTGATCGTCTTTTCTAACTTCAAAATATTTTTTGTAACCTAGAAAAAAATAATTTTTGATTAATTAATTAATTTATTTTTTGATTTGTTTGTTATATTTAATGTTTGTCCATTATTTTAAATCTATTCTATGTAAATTTATGTGAGCTCAAAATTAAGTTTGTTTATTTTTTTTTTGATTATGATATTCAGAGAAAGGATCAACGAGGGTTCAGAATGAAGGTTCAGAATCTATGATGTTGTATATATAAATGTACAATGTACCAGGTTTAATATTGTTCCACATTATATTTATGTGTTGATCTCGATCAGCTCGAGTGTGCTCATGAGAGAAGCCTAAAACGTGCATAATTTCGTGTGATATTTCACCTTGCGATAAACAGTCATAACCAAGAACCACCATCTAAAATGAAAAATAATGTATCAGTTAAGGTATTTTATATACACATGTCCTACTTCCCTTAGTTTTCAACTTGTTTATTACCTGAACACCCGAATTGGGTTTCCGTTCATTGCTATGGACACATTGACGCAAACCCAAGGGATTGGTGATATACAACCATTCTACGCTCTCCAAAGATTGTTTGTCTGTTGGTCTTTCGCGAAGACGTTGAAGACGAATACAGGTTACCTTCTCAAGATAGTCGAAGGTTTTTATTATAGTTTCCGATAAAAGAGAATCTGGAAAGTGGATTGCCATATTAGTCTAAGCACGGGTCTAAAATATAAGTGTATTGTTGTTATAAGATGGGTGAAGCTCTAATTAAAAGTATAAAGGATCTAGCAACATTTTTTCCATTTTTCAAAATACAAAGACTGTTTAAGGAAATATAACTAAGAATATAATAATTTTATATGCAAATTGTTCGCACATTTTTCAATTCTTATTTAATTACATTAAACTAGTCAATAATTATTTGTAGTAACAATATCCTATAATTATTTTAGAATAAATAAATAAATTGTATCAACACTTATTGTTTGATTGTATACATATTTATACTAATTTTACAAAGCTGAAGAGTTTGTTTGTTTGTTGGTTTGAACGCGATAATATTAAAAACTACTTGATGGATTTGAAAAGTCATTCCGCCATGGAACTTATATTTTTGATGCCATAAATCTCATTTCATTAGTCATTTCATAAGTCATCATAAGTCTAATTTTCAAGGAAAACTCTTATAAATAAGAGATAATAGGTTTAGGGTAAATAATTCATAAATACAAAAACACTCAATTTTTTTGGCTAATTCTTAGTCAATATCAAAGTTTTTTCACAATTCGAAAATGTCTTTAAATCTAACTTTAAAATATGGCTATGATTTATCTAAGTTGGAAAAGAGAGAGAGAAAACGAAGCCGCAGCAATAGCTAGTATCTAATATATGTATATCAAGTAACTTTTACCGTATGTGTTAGGATCAATGAAAAAAGGTATTATGCCATGCTTCCATTTCTTAATCCAAGAAATTTCTAACTCTTTTTCTGAAAGTTTTGTAGTATTTTCAACTTCTTGGAATGGGCCAAGTAACTCCGCTGGTGCGAAGTTAAATCGTCTGTTTTTTATATGTTTCTTTTCCTTTAAAAAATACACTGTTAATTTATATACAATAAAGATTTTTTTGCTAGAAAAACTATATTTGGTATTCTTTGAAGGTTCTAAGACTACTAAGAGGTAAACATTTATATTAAATATTGGAAAATAAATTTCTAACATATTTTCGTGAAAGTGTTTAAATAATGTTTTATATAAAAAAAATAACAAATATTTTTTTTACATAAAAAAAATAACGCTACAGATGATGATACAGAATGATTGTTTGTTAAGTATTGGAAAATTATAATTGGACGTCCTAATATAAATTATATTTTTATTTAGTGGGCGTACAGACAATTACAATTATAAAATGTTTATTTTCATATCCGGGGCCCAATTGTCTCTAAGTTTAAATAAAAATGAAATTATACCTTCAATTTCGTCAGTTTCTTTATATTCCTTCTTCGGTAGGTCGCATGGTCTCCTTTTGGTTCTATTTCATCATAAATCTTGTCTACTATGTTTTCAACTCTTGCAATATCTTCTTGTTTTAACAACGGATTATCTACATCATTTCTGACTTCCCGTTTCACTCTCCTAGTCTCATTTAGTGTAGTATTCGCCTTAACAAGTTCAAGATATTTATTTTCTTCATTAAATAGTCGACAAATTTCGAGGGTATCCTGTCTTCTTCTATCAATTAGTTTTTGGTCCACTTAAAAAAATATTTGAGACATAGAGTTTTTACTTGATGTAGAAATGTTTTAGATATTATTTATTATTAATTTTATTTATTCTTCTTACACTCCTCCCTAGTAAAAGTAAGAAAGAGAAGACATGTGGTTTAAAATTAATTTCTTTTTTCTTACCTCTCCGAACTGTTAAAGTTGGTATTAAGCATTTCGTTAATGAACAGCAACAGAGACAAATAAATATATTCCAAACATATTTCATCTTATATAATGTAAAGAGATTTGACATCTCAAAACTATGTTTTATAATCTCACATTGGAATGGTTTTTTATCGCATTATAATAAAACTGTAGACATAAAATTATACATTACATTACAATGCTCAGATTACATTTTTCAGGTTAAGTTTCATAATAAAAACTATATTTTCTTATTGTCAAAATAAAATACCATTTGAGTAAAGTGAATTCGTAACAGGAACTCTGAGGTGGTGGCTTGATTCATTATTATTTACCAAGAAGGTACTTGCAGAAATAGGGGTAACCATTTCCGGAATACGGTTCACAGTTGTGGTGGGTGTCTTCGGTGTGGGAGTGTCACTGACACAAGCACAGTGGCACACAATCCTCTGAGCGCGGTAACTTTAAGACGCTAGTTTACGCATGCAAACTTCACTGAAACAGTGCCAAAGCAGTACCGGTTTTGCACCGTCACTACACCACTGATCATTAATACTTAACTTTCCATTTTTAGTTCTCCTTCCGCGTCCTCGCGACTACTGTTCGAACTGAAGTGGCTTAGTCCCGGTTTTTCACTCGTACACTGCCGGATTTGTTCCTAATTCAAATTAATTAAAACAAATAATTTATACTCCTTTTTTAATTTAAATTCTATCTCACTCGCACCTTTTTATGTCTCGTTCTTAGTTTACTTTCCATTCGATCTCGTATATTTCAGAGTGTTTTTTAAAACTTAATTCTTCTGTTAGTTTCGGATTGCGGCATGACATTTCACGGCCTTTCTCCCGATATCACATCTGAAGTTGTGGACATATTACCAATGCTTAGATAAATGGAAATTTATAAATGAATACACGGAGAGAAAGGAAAAGGTTAGGTATCTATCTCTAGCGACCACACCACATAAGTAACGAAGTTCTAGTGCTTATGCAGCTTCCTAAATATTTTTATAAATGTTCATAACTCTATCGGTCCTTCAGCCTCTTCCATCTTCATATACGGTTAGTATTCCTCCAGAATATCCGGCAACGCTATTATAGTAACGCTAGCGCTTAGCCTTAAGGCCAACGCTTTACTTCTATATTAACATAGTCAGTAGACTAAAATTATATATTTGTGGTACTATTAATAATGGTATTATCAAAAATATGTGCAGAACCATATATATATTTATTTTAAGCAAAATCACAAAAAAAAACTTTTATTATATTTCTTACTTTTACTTTTTAAAGAAATGACTTAACACTTTTCCAAGTACTTCAAATATACTCAACACATCACTCTTATTAAAATTATTAATGTCGTTTCAATTTTAATTCGTAAAAAGTAATTTTAGTACAAACATATTAACAAATAGTTAAATAAAACTTGAATGATTACTGAATATTACAATAATATTTTTACATAGATTTTGCTCTCAGTCGTCAATTAATTTCAAATCTGGAGGTCCAGTGCTGCACTAATATTTCCTAATCCAATTATATCGGTTGCTAATTTTATATGAATGAATAAATAAATATAAATTCAAAACTAATGTAACAAGACAAAATCAAAAATATTTTGATTAATAATTGTAATTTTAAGTTATTAAGCAGTTGAAGTTGTGTTCCTATAAGTATTTATTTTTTTAATTTTTGGGGCTAAGGAACTTCTACAATCAATCTAAACAGATTTTTTATTTTTTATTTATATTCTTTAGTGCACACCATGCATATAAAAAAATATTAAAAAACAGCATATAAAAACAAATAAAAATTTATAACAAAAAGAAAATAATAATAAACAGAAAATGATGGATATACAAAAGATCGTCTTATCGCCTAACCGCGATTTCTTTCAGACAACCAGCGTTATGGTTGTTTTTTAGAGCAGTAAGTGGCGCAAATGTACGTAAATAAGTAAATTTACTTAGAAATAACTACACATGAATACATAATTATAGTACTTAAATAAAAATATAATCAATATATATTAAGGTATAAACTAAAAAATATTTATATACATATACAGATGTTTTTTTCTACCTTCAGATTTCCTTTGATAAGGCGAAATTCTTTTGGACTACTGTCACTTTCGCTCAAAGTGACAAGTTAAAAGTTCATACAGTTTTTAATTAAATAATTGCTCATTCTGATGACATCTATATTTTAATTTAAACGTCAATACGTGAACGTACATCTTTTATCTAGTTATTGATATCATATTAGTTTATCAAGCGTGTTGGAATGCGTGTGTGTGCGTGATTAATGTTTAGATTTGTTTGCATGCGAATGATAGAAAACTCATTGGGGTTAGTTTTAAATTGAGTGTCAGCTCATATTTTTTGTGGTTGAATAAATGTTGGCTAATGGTTGAATAAATGTTACCTTAGAGATGCCAGAAGGTCATGATGATTTATAGACGATGCGGTCGCCCGAAGCTTAGTATCAGGTTGTAGGGCATATTGCAAGGGATCACATCGCACCTTAAGAGGTCGTCTATAATGTTTTGTAATTTTTTGACCAGATGCTGGCCTCTCAGTATTCTATAGGATACATTTTGGAGAGTATGCACAGGAATTACATGACGTAATTCCCCCATCCCCCTTCTACCAACGGACATCCCGACGCACGGCGAGTATCCATCCATACGTTAGGGACGTTCCACATATCCGAACGAAGCGCTTTGTTTCGTCTTTTCTGATTCGCACGGTGAAAGATAAGAACAGCTTGCCTGCGTCGGTATTTCCAGCTGAATATAATGTGTGTGTCTGCAAGAGAAGAGTGAATAAGTTACTGAGTTAATGCGCCTTACCATTTATAACTACATTTCCACTTGTAATGTAGTGGAATGTAGTCAAGCATTAACTTAGACAGTAAAAAAAAAAAGTACTCCGAAAACTCATCGTACCAGTAATCAATTCGAGTGTCACCCTTCTTCTTTGACTTTTGTTGGCTTCGTTGGCTTCGCACCTCATAACTAAACTGTAGAGGACTGTAAACTGTAGCACTGTAGAAGAAGATTTCGATATCGGTTTACGTCTTCGGCGAAAATTTAGTTGTCGACTGTTATCTTCTTTGACGCAGC
>JAXUDW010087406.1:0-10057 GCA_035222055.1 Mechanitis polymnia | reverse complement strand
TCAGGTACTTCTTGAGCTTGCAAGGAATTTTTAGAACATATCATGACTCCACCCCCGATTAATTTATTTGAGGTATTAGAGTTTCTGTATTATGTATACAGCGAAAAACTGTATACATATCGTCACATAACTCATTATCATAAAAACCTTCCGATAGCCATGTTTCGGTAATAAGAATGATATCCAAGTCATTTCTTAGTATGCTCAGGCGTAATTGCTCGGTTTTGGTACGCAAACCTCTAACGTTTTGATAAAATAATTGTAATGAGCTAGACATTTTGTACAGCTTTAAACATAGTATAATATTTAAATTGGTTCATTTTAATAGATAAATAAGTAAATATACATTTATAGCCTTTTTTATAAATGTTTATATTAGATGCTTCGAAATGACGGTGGTTAACCTTAATAATAGATATACTATAATCATATAATAACAGTACGCTATAATATAAATAAATAATGCTATCAGGTAATGTGTGTGTGTAGTTAATGACGTTGAGTATGATTAAGAGTATGTAGCTTTCGAATAAAAACAATGAACCCCTTTCAAACAAATGGAAAAAATAAATAAAATGTTTAATAAAATAACTATCTGACGGCGACAAAAGCAAAGTATATATAATTCCAACGTGACTTAAATATTTTTTTTTAAGTCTTTTTTGGAGTTTACAGATAAGGCGATTCTTCGTTATTTTTAAAACCCAGACGAATTTGTAGGCCTTCTCAGATGCTTGAACCTTAACTTTATTTAACAATTGTCTATTTTGCAGTGTTAAATGCTCGTTGACAAAAAATTGACGTTGAGGGCCACTATACCCTATATCTAGTGTACTGATGCTCCTTGAATTTCTTAAACCTGATAGTATACGGTCCTTAAGATCACGGCTTCTTAGTTTGGCAACGAGCGTTTTTGGATGGCCCGGTTGACTGTTCATTGGTTGTACACGAGACGCAAATTCGATTTGCTCAGACTTTATATCAATGCCAGCATGTTTGGCTACTTTAATTATAGTATCAATGGGTGACTCTCTGGAGACTTCTGTAAGGCCTACTATTTCTATGTTGGATATTCTAGACCACTGCTGTTGACTATTTATTTGATTTTGCAAATCTATTACCTGGCGTTCGCTCAATGATAGTTTAGTTTCAAATGTTCTGCATTTATCTTCTAAGTTTTCACAAGCAATATGTAATTTATTTGAAATTTATGTAATTTATTTGAATAATAAATTATTTATTTTGGTTACAGTATGGGGATTTCCAATTCGCTCTAAGCGACGGCAAAGCCTTAGCCAATTTAACGCATTCTGAGTGGTACAATTGTGAGCATAGAATACATTTAATTCTTTTGTAGGAGACTGCAATATTAATATTGCATATTTTGCAAGTATCCCATGTCAATTATATTGTTTTAATGTTATAAAATAATATTAATAATAGGAACAAACTACTATTAACAAAACACAGAATAATAATAATAATACTAAAAATAAAAACAAAAAAAAGAGACATGGCAATTAAATTAATTGTTTTAAACTTGAAATCGTCCCGGTGAGTTACGAACCCGAGATCAAAAGATTTTTACAATTGCACTTTTGCAAGGTTGACCACTACACCAAATATACGAACGTCAACTTGTTCAAATTAGTGGGTAATGTTTTAAAACTAATTGAATCAGTGAATAATGACGAGTACTGCGAGGGTAGTTTACATTACACAATATGTCCACCGTCCGTTACCGTCAATCACTAGTTATATAAAAAAAACTGATTACTTAGTTCTTTTATCAGCACTCCACTCTTAGAAAAGTTGAATACAAATAACAAAAGTTACGGGTGATAGTTAAAACAAACTATAACTGCACTAATATTGAGGTTTGCAAAACTTTTAACACTGTTATCTATTTTTTTGTTATAAGAACAACGACATACGTCTGACTCCAATGAACTCGATGAATGATTCAAATTAAATTAAAGAATGTCCAGAAATGCTTAAATCGACAACTACTGTATCAAAATGGACCCTCCTGACTCTTCAAATTGACGTACACAAGTGATCACTTATCATCACTTCTCATCACCTATCATTCAAAGTGAAAATAATCAAACAAACAAACGAACAAACGAACGATCGGACGGACGGACGAACGAACAAACAAACAAATAAGTATTATTCTCGATCTATAAATCTCCAAACCAGAGTATTTAATTTTTTTTTATTTATACATAAACAACTTTTAATTTATACACAAGAAGTTTCTGTTTTACTTAATAAAAATAATGATTAAATTCCGTTAATTTTAACCCGAGATTTTAATGTTATTTTTGCTGATAATGCTAAAAATTAAGTATACTTAGTTCCTACAAATACGTACGTCCTATAAATTAGTTTTAATGTGTAATGAGATGGCACCACAGGGTTTTATACAGCTATCTTTGTTTTTTTTTTTGTGAAACTATACAAGGAAATTAATTCTCCCGCACAATTTTAGTAAGTAAGTAATTCGAAACTCGGACACTTATATAAGGTAAAAATTACAATGTTTGAAAATTGATTAACACAATTACCAGTTTCGCCTCTTAACATAAGTTCAACACAATGAAAAAATTTATAAGAAAAGCTGTTTTAATAATACGGATAAAAACTATTTGGTCAACTTTTTAACGGCGTTAAATCAATACGTCACGCGAACAACGTCACAGCCACAGCTAGTTTTCATGAAAATAATATATTATTGACAATTTATGATAGATGTTAGAAGTTCTAAACTAGAAGCTTAATTGAGGAAATATCAATAATGTATGTATAAAATATGTAATATATGTATGAATAATATTGATTTAATAAATGTTTATTTTCAAGTTGAAAAATGACCAGTTTCCAGTCGTTTTTGCATAGTAATAATTATATACGAAATAATATGGCGACAAACTGGGCAAATTTCAACATATTACATCAGGATTTTAATTTATGTACTTAATAATTTAAATTATTAACTGTTTATTTTTATCTGGATCTCAGAGAATTGTCACATTTTTTCAGAACATCGGTTGACTTGTATTAAGAATTATATTCTGGAAGATACAATCCTACATGGTTATCATTTTGGCCATGAGATGACGTTATTTATTTAAGAACAGCGTTTTCTTATTGATCTGAGCGAAGTGAATCTTTTTACTACTCAAATTTTCAACTCTTTGTTACCCTACTCCTTCAATTTACCGAGTTACACTCACGAAATTTTGCACACATGCGCATAATCAGCAAAACTCGGTCTGGATTAAAAATTAGCCGAATCGTTATTGTAGTTTTCGAGATAATTAATAAAATGTGTCCCATATAGTTAACATATAGAAGATTTTTGTTTCGCGCGCGCTGCGTCGCGAGGCTAAACCCGCTTGCGTGGACCTTGTGTGCAATGAGGGTACTCATTTGACAGTTAATAATACAAGGTCCAAAAAAAATATACAGAATTTAATAAGCTTGACTGGCTGTTTTTTTGGTTTAAATGGTACTTTGAGATATGGGCACTCAAAATAAAATTAATGCGACTCTTCAACTATCAAATGTCTCACTATCACACATGTTGTTAACATTAATTCACTACTTACTTTCATTTAAAACCATCTGGTATTTTTATAATATTATTGCATTGTAAAAATCCATAACTAAAGCAAATAAAAACAATAAAAATGTATAAAATAAAATCATTTACCATCCATGTGCCAAATCCAAGAATAGGGCATGACTGACCGTTATTAAAAAAAACTTTAGGAACTTCAGCCATTTTGTAATGACCTCTCCACTCGCGGTCGATTTACTGACTAAATTTCAAAACAACATCTTTTTAAATTGTCACATTTATAATACCGGTAGAATTATTGCTATCATTATAGGCATCGGAATGAGGGTATTATTTATTAAAACTACTAGCTGTTGCCAGCGGCTTCACAATTATTAATGTAAAAAGTTTCTAATAATATCCAGGTGCCATAAACTTTATAAAATATCATAGTTTAAAAATGTTTTATTGTTATGTTGTTCGATATTACAATAATTAATTATTTAGATTTAATTTTAAAAAAAGGGAATAGCAGATAGCTAAAACAATATTATACTATATAGATATCTTGGTACGAAAATATGATTGTTATAACATTACTTTTAGAGATAGTGGTACTGCAAAAAGTTCAGGCTTATTTTTCACCACGCAACAAATTCTTAGAATAAACAAAGGATAGTTGCTCAATAGTTATGGCAAATATGGAATAGTTTATCACGTTTTGCTTACAGTAAAAGCTTCTTATTCGTTAAATTGGGTTACGTTTAGCGCAAATATAGCAAATACATTAATTGTGAATCTGAAACGGTATTTTGTATTTTGTAAAATGACACATTTCGAGATAAAAGTAAAATATATTGAAATAAATTTAAATCTATTTAATATTACTTCTGTTAGTTATATAATTATAAGTTATTATATAGTAGTTTTAATTACGTAGAAATATATTATTCTAATTTTTATTACCAGGATTAGTGAAGGATTTAAAGAGGTTTAAAATCTCAAATAAAACAATTTTTTACGGATTAATACTCGCGTATAATTTAGTTACATTTTTATTTTAACCCGACGTTTCGAAGGCTTTGAAGCAATGGTGTTCACGGGTAGACGAGATTCAAGTGTCTCTCAGTAAGTCAGTTAATAGTTAATAGTTTTAACATTTTAATTATTTATGCCCTTATAAAAGCTCCGAATTCTGTTTGATATTCGGCTATGACATTATGAATTGGCCTTTTAAAAGTGATAACAATTTTGTTTTCTTATATTTAAAAAAGATAACTGAAACATATATGATATGTAACTTATATATCTTGAATATAATTATTAATTACTAATATTCATCGTTGAATGGGTACTCCGCATGGTGAACACTGAAAACAGTAAATAGTATTTTTTAAATCTTTATCATATGGTCATATAATAAAACTATATATTTTATTAAAGGATAACAAATATATGACTTACTCGCCCATATTACAACATCGAAAATTGCATTCTAGTGCGACGATTTCTTTCATATCGTCTGGAGACAGCTTGAAGTCGAATACATTTAAGTTTTCTTCAATTTGGTATCTAATTGCTGATTTTGGGATCACTATCAAGTCTCGTTCTACAGCGTATCTGTTAACATGATTATTCTTCTATTTCTTTACATCAGTAGTGTGGAATAATTAAACTATAATTACATTACATATAATTATCCAGACAAATAAGAGAATTTACCAGAATGGTCACTCGTCAGCCCAAAGGTGAACCAGTTCACGCCACGGTTCTGGCATTCAGAAGAGATACCTCTGAATTTGTTTGAAACTAATCGGTCAAAATCAGACAGAATTGGCGAGAATATTGTCTGATTATTATATATAATAGTTATTATAAGAATAAATATCGCTACTCCATTTGACCATATTGTTAATAAATTGAACTTGTTTTATTTATAAATATTTTTTATTATTTTTCCATTTTGAATCCATATCAGTGATCAATTGTGTACGTCAACTAAAGGGTGTCCCAAAATTCACGCAAGACTTGAATTTTGCGCCATTTGTGCGGTAAAGTGTTGCCAACCAAAAAAAAAATACAGCGTGATAGTTGACAGTTCAGGGTTATTAAAAGTGAGACGCAACACAAAAGAATACCGTATTTTTATTGTTGAACAATATTTTGTATATAATAAAGGTTAGCAGCAACAGTTCGCAACTTTCGTACAAAATATGGTCGGAATAGTGATTTAACTTCATCAACTGTAAAGACAATAATTAAAAATTGAGAGAGACTGGATCAAATAGTGATCTTAAACAGTCTGGCCGTCCTTCAACAAGTCATTCAACAAAAAAACATTGAAGCAGTTAGAGAGAGTGTTGTTGAGAGTCCAGAAACATCAATTCGACGCCGTGGTCAAGAATTGAACATTTCGAGAAGCTCTCTGCAGCGTATTCTAAAGTCTAAAGTTTATGTCAACAAGCCCACGGCCACCTACGCCTTGAAGGAGGAAATTGAGCACTGTTTCAAAGAAATTCAGCCACTTTTAAGCAAAACAATCATGGAAAATGTCAACAAAAGAGTGCGTATGTGCCAGCAAAGTCTTGGAGGTCATTTACCGAATATGTTATTCCACACATAACCCTATACTGTATACTATATAAATCAATAAAAAAAAACAATTTTTAATTATAATCCTGTGTTTTCTCTCAAAATTACTTCTTGCGTGAATTTTGGAACACCCTATACTTGTGTACGTCCATATGTAAATCGGTGCCTGACAATATAAGGTTACGTAAACTGTTATGTTATATATATATTCGGGCGATACTTGGGCCCGTTAATTTTTGGATATTTCATCTCTTTCGGTAAAAATCAAATTAACGCTAAGTTCGATGTTATGGTGAAGATTAAGTTTTGTGACAAACTAAATGACCTCATTACTAACACAATAATTGTCATTATAATCTTTCAATCCTCAGGTAAATCTTTACCTTTTTAATGCAAAGAAATTTATACAGATAATGTAAAAATAAATAATAAATAAAAATTCCAAAGTTACATCTTCTTCGAGAACTGAAACCTGGTCTATATACCTTTATGTAATATCTTACCTAATAAGCACTTGAATCAAACTCATGCCGTATTTATCAGCAATATGCTTGAGTCCTTGATCTTCAAACAGCACTGGAAGCGTGGGTTTGGCCCACGGTCTCTCTGGTGATCCCAAGGGAGCGCAAGCAGTGACTTTTATACCAAGAGAAGTGCTGTAGTCGATAAGTTTAACTTGGTTCAGGTAAGGATGGACTTCGATCTGTTTTTATTATATAAGTTTAGTTCTTATAAAGCTTTGTTGAAAAATGACAAAGTAATATCATAATAATAATAATAATAATAATAATAATATCCTATATTGTACATCCCCAAAGAGTATTATAACATAAAAAAAGAAAGAAATAACAACAAAACACAAATATAAATGTACAATAGGCAAACTTATCGCTTATAAGCTATCTCTTCCAGGTAACCCAGTTATAGGTGATTACAAAAGTTGGCGGAGGAGGCGTACAGCTTTTACATCATATATTATATAAATATAGTATAACATAATACACATAGTACATAAATATATATAAATAAATATATATCTATATATACATAAAATAATATCGTTTATATGCATGAATAGATCTGAAATAAGCATTATTATAAATATATCAGTAACATAATAATATTAAATGAAAACACAAAAGGTGAACAAGGTAAAGAGGACCTAGTTGCAAGAAAAAGCAAGTGCAAGGAAATGGTTTTTTTAAAAGTTTTTGAAATTATTAAGGGATTGAGCTTGTCGTATAGACAAAGGCAAGAGTTCCAAAGGCGAGAAACATGAACAGTGAAGGAACTTGTATAGAAAGAAGTAAAGTGAGAAGGAATTTTAAGTTGGGAGTTGTTTATAGAACGAAGTGAACCTTTTGAAAACTTAAAAGACCAGTTTAAGCTCTTTTAAGAATATATATATATATATATATATAGAAATAGAGCAGACAGAGAATATGAGTATTCCTGCGAAAGCGAATAGGCAACCACTTGAGTTTTTCGCGAAACAGTGAGACGTTGTCATATTTGTGTAAACCAAATATAAACCTAATACATCAATTTTGAAAACGCTCAACTTTATTTAGTTGCTCTTCAGAAATATCAAGATAGCAAGAGTCAGCGTAGTCAAGAATAGGTAAGATGAGAGTTTGAGTTTTGAGGAAGAACAATTTTGGTGGAAATTGGAAGAAAAAATCCTGTATTCCTGTGTCTACCGTTCGCACAGCGGTGATCAGGAGACAATTCGTTTATTTAAGTATCTCAGTGAGGCAGCTGATATGGCTCTGCATCGATAACCTTCAGCGCAGCTCGTCTTTCTGGGGGACTTTAATTACTGTCATCAGGACCATGCTGAAAGAGAGGCGCGAAGCTTCGCGTTGTCTTGGAACCTCCTTCAGTTGGTTAGACAAGCATCGAGGGTTCCTGATGTGGAGTCCCATACAGCCAACTGCCTTGACCTTCTGCTGACAACTGATCCGGACAGGTATCGTGTTGAGGTTTCCTCCCTCTTGGGAACTTCCGATCACTGTCTGGTGAAATCTGTGTTTACTTATTCCCTACCAGATTCCGAACCGCTTAGTTTCAGTCAAATATGGAAATAGAAGTCAGCAGATTGGGATGAGATGCGGCACTTTTTTGCATCTTATCCTTGGCGGCAGGTCTGCTTCTCTTCTTTGAATCCGTCCAGCTGCGCAGATGCTATAACCGATGTGGTGCATCAATAAATGGAGTATTTCCTTCCGTTTGCTGACGTACCCATCGGTGACAAAGCTCGCCCATGGTTTAATGCCGAATGCGGTTATGCTGAAGACCGAAAACATTCGACATACCTCAGTTGGGCCGACGCTAGAAACCACAAAGTTCCGGATGTAAGATCTAAGAAGAGAACCTTTAACCGAGCTGCCAAGTCTTATAAAAAGGTGTTGCGGAAGGCTCGTCTCAATCGAATCGCTAAGAATGGCGAAGAGCTCTCTGTCAGACCAACCGGCAGTCGAGCTTTTTGGTCTCTTGCCAAATCAATCAAGTCGAACTTCTGTAAACCCTCACTGCCTGCAATGCAGAAGCTGGCCCATACAGCGACGGAGAAAGCGAATTTACTTGCTTCTCTGTTTGCTAATAATTCACATCTTGACACTTGCAATGCGTCTCCAGCACATAATCCTCACTGCAGTATTTCGATGCCTGAAAACCGTGTAACAAACAGAGAGGTATGGAGAACATTGTGTCGTTTGGATGTGAATAAAGTCCGTAGGCCTGATGGTATACCAGCCATTTTGCTTAACACATGCGCAGCTGAGTTGTCTCCTGTATTAACACGTCTGTATCGCCTCTCTTCGAGACTGGAATGGTGCCGAAATCCTGAAAGATTGCCAATGTGCAAACAGTGCCCAAAAAAGGCAGACGTGCCGATCCTGCCAATTTCAGACCGATTGCAATCCCCTCCATACTCTGCAAGATTATGGAGCGTGTATTGAACTCGCGCCTTTTAGCATACCTAGAAGGTAACGATCTCCTCAGTGACCGACAGTACGGGTTTCGCCAAAATAGGTCCACTGGGGACCTTTTAGTGTATGCTACTCACATTTTAGGCGAGGCTATCGAGAAGAACAGAGAAGCGGTCGCCGTCTCTCTGGACGTCTCGATGGGTTTTGACAGGGTCTCGCATGCGAGCCTTATAAGCAAGCATTCAGCGTAAGGTATACGGTCTCCTGGTTTGATCGGCTGGGTTACGGACTTCCTGGACCTTACAACTATCCGCGTTATTGTTGACGGGTGCCCGTCGGAGCCCTTAACAATAAATGCCGGGGTTCCAAAGGAGTCCGTTCTTTCTGCAACTCTTTTCCTGCTGCATATAAACGATCTGCTGAAGCTCGGAATCTATGGGTACGCAGACGATAGCACAGTTGTAAAAAGATATCTGCCGAGCACTCGTACTAGTAGAGAACAAGTACAGGCAGAAAGAGAAGCCATGTTGCAACGTTTGAGTGACAAACTTCAGGCAGTCTCTACATGGGGCAATGCTAATCTTGTCACATTCAACGCCACCAAAACGCAGACGTTCTTTTAAGCTCATAACAAGGTAGTGGTATGTTGCGGAGCTAGTTTTAAATGTCATTATTTGGGATAAGCGCAGGAGAATTAAAATATAAAGAAAATACAAGTAGAATAGAATTTCTCCTTTCTATTTTTTCTTTTTTGCTGTAATTCTATTAAAACTCCTTTTATGATGCTAAATCATGCCACAGCTACAAATCAACCTTATAATAACAATATTTTCAGTCGCATAATTTAATAATTTTCAGAATAAGCTTACCTGCAATACAGCAGGCTTGATCCATGAAACTTCCATAACTCTTTCAATCTGTCGTTTGTTAAAGTTGGACGGTCCTATGCTCTTGGTAAGACCCTTGTCAA
>JAXUDW010087384.1:0-10064 GCA_035222055.1 Mechanitis polymnia | reverse complement strand
TTTCGTTTCGTTTCATTTCGTTTCGTTTTATTTGGTTTCGTGTCGTTTCATTTCATTTTATTTTATTCCAGCTTAAAAAAAATAAGTGAACGAAAAGACCAACATACTAGCGACCTTGACTAATATTAATTATTTACTTATAAATAATTGCAGTTAAGTGTTAAAAGCAGACATTAATTTTTTATATGTATGTAGAAATATAATAAGAAATAAATAAGACATTCTTACAAAAGATATTAATCTTAATCCAAAAAATGTAAGACTAATAACATATAAAAGGTTTTATAACAAAAACAATATACAAAGGAAGTAAGGTTTTTCCGGTGATGCAAAAAGAATTATGTTTTATTGAACAAAACAGAGAAATGATAATATAGTTGCAAATTACTCCCAGATTATTCAATAAATATATATATATTTATTGAGGAAGATTTTAATATTATTTCAAGGATTTTTCATACAAAC
Organism: Mechanitis polymnia; assembly: GCA_035222055.1. Classification (NCBI taxonomy): domain Eukaryota; kingdom Metazoa; phylum Arthropoda; class Insecta; order Lepidoptera; family Nymphalidae; genus Mechanitis; species Mechanitis polymnia. The sequence goes on along the minus strand of JAXUDW010087384.1, from coordinate 9,599 downwards.
ACATTTTATATTATACTAGCTGTTACTCGCGGTTTCATCACCAGACGAACGATTTTATATACTATTAGGATAATGAAGAGTAGTAGCCTACAGCCTTCCCCTCATGAACCTGTCTATCATAATGAATTTTCCAACTCGATCCAGTAGTTTCGCGTTTAAACAAATAAACAAACTCTTTAACTTTACAATATTAGTATAGTATTTTTAAGACATACAACACTTATACGGGACTATATTATCTCTAGTTTTTCTTATCCACCATTGAAAAAAACAAGTATTGTTATAAATTTAACATGTGTGTCTGTGTGTATGGGTCTGTTGTGGCATCATACAAACTGATGAACCGATTTTTGTTAGATGTTTTATCTAAATTCTTACTCTTCAAGATGGTTGGTTCTTGGCTCTATTTGGTACAAATAAAAATATTCATCTCTAATCTCGGGCAATATTATTGGTTGTTTTTTCAATATTTACAAGAATCATTGCTCATGAAAGATATTAATTTCTTCACTTTTTTTTCAGACGAGCCTTAGCAATCCCTCCAAAATCCGATGGACCATTCCCCCACGACAGATGTCATATGTACTCAGCAGACTATTCATTGGCGCTGGCCCAGGGCAGAACAACTCCTGATGATGAATGGAAGATTGTTCCGTGTCAACATGGCTGGGAGTACAATAGGACGGATGTGCCTTATGAGACTATTGCTTCACAGGTGAGGAGACAAGCCTATCGTATTTATTGTACACTTGACTGCGAACTTCATATTATTTACTACTGGGACTTCCCACTAATGATTCTTATGAATAAAACCTTTCAAAATTGTAACTTATGGTTTTTAGATATTTTTAAATACTTCATTTTGTGTCTGTTACCTCGTAAAAATATGAATATTAATACGCGACTTAAATTATTTTACAATAGTTTTATTTTATTTCATTCTAAAAATCTAAGCAAACAATAATGTATCTAGTCTTGGGGGAAAACAAACAAAGTAATAGCTTGCGTGTACTGTTGGGAACATTATTGCATTTACCTGTATATTAAAAAGTCTCCTTGAAAATTATTGAGATTTGTATTATTTAATAATTTCTAAGATTTACACGAGTACTACACATTTCAATAAAACTGTTTTACGGATAAAACTCGCGTTTATTTTTATATTTTTTTAATTTAACTCGACGTTTCATCTCTCTTACCGCGAACACGTTTGCTGCAAAGCATTCGGAACAAAAGTCGGGTTAAATAAAAAAAATGTAAAAATAATTGCGAGTTATACCCGTAAAATAGTTTTATTGAAATTTTATTATTTGTTTAAAAAAATGTTTGTTATATTATTTAACTGCAATATGTAAGTAACAATATTTTTATAAATATGTATCAGTCAGAGTCAGAGTAATAAAGTGTGGAAGTTAGAAAAAAATATAATAAATAATAAAATAACATATAATGGACAGGAACTCTACAGGTTGACTTAGACTTACTTGATAGCGTCTTATTTTGTATACACATATGTATTTTAACTAGTTATTTCTCACAACTTCGTATGCATAAAATAGTTTAAATTACGTGTTCCATTGGAACTTTAGAATAATTTATAAAGGAGTCCTTTCATATACAAATACAACGCTGTATAAAAATATATATATATTTTTAGTTTAAACACAAACATACAACAATTGATTTTTTTTAATTTAAATATTATTTGCTTCTTTCGACAGCTGGACTGGGTGTGTGATAAAGATAATTTAGCAGCGACTGCGCAAGCTATATTCTTCTGTGGGGCCATCGTTGGTGGTCTAGTATTCGGCTGGATAGCAGACAAATATGGAAGGATCCCTGCCTTAGTTGGTAATGTTAATTTCATAATATCGTTTTAATTTTTACTACTTTTTGTTATTATTATTTTAATTATGTTTAAAAGTTTGTAAGGTAGAATAAGGCTTATATTTGTGTTTTTTATGGTGTCACAGCTGATGATGAAATTTTGAATATCAGGATCAGATTAACTAGGTCCACGCAAGCGCGCTTAGCCTCGCTACGCAGCGGGCGCGAAATAAAAACGTTCTATATGTTAACTATATCGGACATATTTTATTAATTATATCGAAAACTGCCATTACGATTCGGCTGATTTTCAATCCAGACAGAGTTTTGCTCATTATGCGCATGTGTACAAAATTTCGTGCGTGTAGCGCGTAAATTGAAGGAGGAGTAAGGTAACAAAGAGTTGAAAATTTGGGTAGTAAAGAGCTTCGCTTCGCTTACTTTATTTGGACAGTAGCTTTTTTATTTTTTGTTTTTGTTATTTTTACTGTTTCTGTTATTTTAATTTATTTTCAATTTTATATGTTTTAGTTTATTATCTAGTATTTTAAATATTTGTAAGAAGTGTTTTGTGTTTTTTTAATTTATTTCATATTTTAGCAAAGATTTTTTATGTAAACTTTTGTGATCCATTATTACTATTAAATATTATTATCCGGCTCTACTTACTTCAAAACATTTTTTGAATTCACGCCGCGATTCCACCATGCTCAGAGCTGAAGAAGGAGGACCCCGAATGGGTGCGAAACTATTTGTTCAAATTTCGATAGTAATTATGTGAGCACAGCCGGACAATTATATATAAAAAGATTTGTTTTTTCATAATGAGCTATACCACATAATATAAAGTTAAAATATTATCAAAATATTCCAGGTACAAACCTTGTCAGCTTCGCTGCAGGTGTGGCGACTGCCTTCTGCAACTCTTTCTGGTCTTTCGCGCTCTGTCGGTTTCTCGTGGGACTGGCCTTTGATAACTGTTTCACCATGATGTATATTTTGGGTAACTATAATTTTCCTCTCATTTTTTTTATAACTTTTATATTTTTAACGCTATTTAAGTATATCCTTCTGTTTGAATCTCAAAGTTGTACTGGAGATTATGAGTTTCGAAGAAATATACGAAACTAGTAAACTGTATTGTTTATTAAACATTTTATGGTACACATTACTTTCCTCCTTATTTTGTCATTCGTGTTTTCAAAATTCATAATAATGAAACTAACACAAATAACGAGCTTAATTTTTTCAATTAAAAAAAACTCAATACTCTGAGAATATGTTAATCTTCACACAAATTCCACTCCTGCTATAAAATTTTAGTCCTGCAAAAACCCTTTCCATATATTTGTAGTACTGGAATACGTGGGTCCAAAATGGCGTACATTCGTGGCGAACATGTCGATCGCCATCTTCTTCACCCTGGGCGCCAGCCTGCTGCCGTGGGTGGCGCTGCTGGCGGCGGACTGGCGCCGCTACGCGCTGTTCGTGAGCGCGCCCTTCATACTGGCGGCACTCACTCCCTGGGTCGTGCCGGAGAGCGCCAGGTATGACCCTTGGACACTAATCACATGAGCTTTCCTTGTTCTGAAGTATATCATATTTTGGGCAGCAGGTCAATAGATTATATGGTCTATAGATATAGTTTATTCTTAATAACATGTTCTTGGTTCTAATTTTTTGTAAAGTAATTGTTTGTTCAGACTGATTGTATTCGGACATTGCGTGCATCACCAGGAATAAAAATTTGTAGTTTAGACTTTTGGGATATATTTTGAAAACAAGTCAAAAGTTACATTATCTCTAAAACATGGTGTATTGAAAAATATATTCAGAAAATAATAAAAATAGTAACAATTGTTTCACAGGTGGCTGTTATCTCAAGGGAAAATTGACAAAGCCATGTTTATAATGAAGAAGTTCGAAAAAGTCAACAAATCGAAAATACCAGACAAAGTTATAAATGAATTTACTGTAAGTAGATTATTTTCTTATCCTATATAAATACTTGCATATTCCTTGATTACCAACAATGTAATCGATAAATCGATTCAATCAATGAATCAAAATCGATTTTAACTTACAGGAATCGATTCAAAACGCAAAATAATCAAAAACAATTTTTTTTTTTTTATCCTATAGAATACTAACATATTTATTGATTTATTATATACTCGATAAATCGAGTAATGAATCAAAATTTTTACAGGAATCGACTCAAAAAACAATAAAAGAATCGGAAGCCAACAAAACATATTCAGTTCTGGATATCTTCAAGACGCCGAGATTACGTAAAAATGCTTTACTTCTGATCGTCATATGGATGGCCATTTCTTTAGTATTCGATGGTCACGTGAGGAACGTGGGATCATTGGGTTTGGATATCTTCCTGACTTTCACTATCGCCACCGCCACTGAGTTCCCCGCTGATACATTTTTGACAGTTGTTTTGGACAGGTGAGATAAATTTCTCATCATTTTAAAGTATTATTTAATATTAAAGGTAATATAAAATATTATACATACAAATAGAAATTATAATTCCTTTACTGTATATAACAAGCAATACAAAATTTCCGTGATATATAAAAAAAGCTAAACGGAATAATAATATATTATATAATAATATTTAACACAAAAAAGTTGGTTCTTATAGACAGAAAACAAAAAAAATATATAAAAAATTTACAAGACAAAAATACACATTAAATCTAGTCTTATAATTTAATATAAATATAAGATTTATTAAACCAAATAAAAATTATACATTTCACTTTTTAATTTATTACATACAGTTTAATGGATTTTTTTTCATTCTATTCATTATTTGTTTGTCAGAAACTAGACAGTACAATATACTAAACCCTAAGTAACCTAGGGCACTAAAACTAGTCGTACTAAAAAGGCTATTAGTGCACTAACTGTCGAATATAGTATTAAGTCACTATTTTTGTGCTTAATATTGCTGTATTAGTGGTAAATTTCAATATTATGATTAATTAAACCCATGTACAGGTGGGGTCGTCGCTGGCTCGCGTGTGGCTCCATGGTGGTGAGCGGAGTGTTCAGTCTGTTGGCCACCACTGTACCAGTCGGTATGAACTTATATTAACTCAATACTTATGTTTTCTTATATATCTTTGTATATATGTAACGACAAAGCTATTGATATAACTTTAATAATTATATAAATATACACAGGGATTTAATTATTTACATTATAATGATAGCCTGACTCCAATGAAAGTAAAAATCAAATCAACTGTTTCGAATTAATTATAAAATTTTATTTCCTTACAACATTCTAATTTTTTTATGTAAATTTTCGTGATCAATTATTAGTATTATGTATGATTATCCGGCTGTACTCACGGTATTACTATTGGAATTTGCTCGACTACTTTCAAACCCATTCGGGGTTTATGAGCTCTGAGCATGGCGGAGTCCACCTAATCCATATGTAATAAGATTCTTATTCCAAAATTGAACAAAATGATTTTCAAAATTAAATATTTTAAATTATACCGTTTTGTCCCACAACAGGCGGTCCATCCGCCTCTCTAGCCATTTTAGGGCGCTTTGCGGTGAACATCTCCTACAACATAGGGCTCCAGTACGCAGCTGAGGTGCTCCCGACCGTGGTGAGAGCTCAGGGAGTAGCCTTGATTCACATCATGGGTTATGTAGCGTCGATTGTTGCCCCATTTGTGGTTTATTTGGTAAGTTAAGAAATAAATTTATAGATATTTATTAGAGTTTAATTATTAAATTAAGTTATTTATTATCATAGTTATAAAGATATATATCTCAGGGTTGAGCTGTAATTATAATTAAAATAGAACAGTAAAAATAGCGTATCGCTTATCAGTACTAAAACAAAATGGCGTATAATAATTACTTTTAAACATCAAAATGAATAATTTAATTTCAATCTATTTCTCAATTAAAACCTCTCGTGTAAGAACTGATTTTATATATTTGTTATTCCAAAATATTTATTAAATAAGTATAATTAATTCCAGGCCAACATATCCCAAGAACTGCCTCTCCTGATCCTGGGTGCACTAGGTATCGTGGGTGGAGGTCTGTGCCTGTTTCTGCCAGAGACTATGGACACGGAGATGCCGCAGACACTTGAGGATGGAGAGAATTTCGGCAGGGATCAAAAGTTCTGGGATATACCATGTTTCCCCAGGTAATTGGGGAAAATTATTAATATGCTCTTTCCATTCAATTTAATAAACTTAGGATGTTTTTATTTATAGAATACTTATTCTAATTTCAAGAATATTTATAATTTCCAGGAAAAAGAAAGAAAACTCATCAAAACATACGCCATCATCAGCACAGGAGGATCATTTCATCAGATCATTACCAGTTATAGGTTCAAGAGCATCTGTCAGAGCTTCCATCAGACTATCTACTAGATCTAGAAAAAATCAAGACAGCGTCTAGATAAGATATAGATAATAAAGTTATTTATTTAAAAAATTAATTCTTGATCTCTGTTTATTAAGTTATTATTTATTGGTTATTTGAGATCATTAAAAAAAATTGCCTACGCTTTTTTATGCCATGTTGATGATGATGTTGATTTGATTAGTCAGGTTTAATTTTAAAATAATAATAAGTTATTATTTGTAAGTTATTTGTAAATTATTGTTTTAGAAGCATTCTATCAAAATATTTTTTTTCATAATAGGACAATTTTTAAAAGTACAAAATGACAATGCATTTATTTGCAAGATTTGAAATTATTGTATTTTATTTTTTCATTTTCGTTTTTGTTTTTGACGTGTATCATATACGCCATTTTTGTGTTTTTAAAATCATGAGGACAATACATTCTGTGATAATAATTATAATAAACTCATTGAATAATTATTATCTTTTATTTTTTACCTTTTATTGTAACCCGCTACTTTTTCAAGGTATTTTTTATATTATCACTTACTAAACGTAAAGACAGAAAGACTGAGAAGAGAATTCTCTAAAAATACATTAGTCACACATAATTTTTTTGGAAACTAAGTCTTACGGCCGAATATGGAAACGTTCGTTAAATCTTTAACAAATTGTTAAAGATTTGAACACTTCTTATGTTAAAAAATCGTATTCTCAAACGTCAATTATCTGCGTCTGTTAAATTATGACATATGTTGTATTGAGTGTTACTGAAACTCACTCAAGGGATATATAATAAGTGGTATATTGACACGCAACTCAATTTTATTTATCTGTCAGATAAACTGTCACAGTTATCTAAGCAGTTGTTAACTGTGAGAGTGGTCGCGAGGTATCTTAAATATTTTACCAATTACTATTTAAGGTCTAAAGAATTTCTTTTTACCAACCAACATCTTTTTAACAGAACAGCAATTAATTGGCTATAAAATTTTGCTATTAAAAATCTTAAGGGGTAATTTTTTCTAATCACACTTCTATTTTATTGTAGTTTGGTTTAGTGATCCAGATAAAGAATTTAGTAATAAATTATTTTATACTATATTTTGTCTAAAGAAAATTATTACAAATGCTTTTGATTAATAAAATCCAAAAGAGAAATATGAAAAAACAAAGTGTAATAATATTTTAACACTAATCACTCACCATTACATCGTTATTATTTTTATCGGTTGACACCTTTTTTTTATGTTTCTTGTCTTTTCTTCTTTTCTTTTCCTTTTTTTTCATCTTTTTTTCGGTGTATAATAGTTGTTGCAATAACGTATAAATATAGAAATAGACATTACAATTTTTTACTTAATTTAATTTGATATTGTAAGAAACTAAATAGCATTATTCTTTATAATTTTGTAAATAAGCAATCTCTTAATGTTTTCTAAGATTTACACGTACTACACATTTCAAAAAAACTTTTTTATGCGGTCAGCCGAGACACCATCATCTCGTCTTACCGCGAACACGTTTGCTGCAAAGCATTTAAAACGTCGGGTTAAATATAAAAATGTTAAAATAAACGAGAGTTATATCCGTAAAATAGTTTTATTGAATCTCTTGTTTGACGACATATAGTACAATCTATCAATTCATCAATCTTGACGTTTAGTTTTTATTAAAAACTGACTCAATTGCCGAAAATTAGACAATTATTAATTTTGGAACTTGTCTATTAACCTCAACGCAGCATAATGTATATTACTAACGGAAAAAACACAACAATTTAAAAAATTTTTTTTTTTGGTCAAAATATTTAACAAAATGAAAGTAGATACATAACCTACTAGGTCCGTCACTGTGCACCGCGAGATGAGTTGAGCGAAGCATTGTTGCTAAATGAATTTCGCATACTTGTAAAATTAGCAGAGTAAATCTTAAGCCTAAATAGAACTCGCGTGCGATTTCAAAATGTTCCACATATTAACTCTATGGGACACACTTTGACCATTTAATAATAAATTACAATCACGAATGTCGTCAAAAAACATCAGTACCTATAAGTAACTGTCCTCTACAAATCTGCCAATTTTTCGTTTACCATTATTCGTTTAAAACGAGTAGCATTAGTAACGAAACACGATTTATCCAGTAAGAACTTCGCTTCGCTCAACTCAACAATTTAACAATTATCCTGACAGGTAAACAAGAATTTGGAACACGGCCATTGGTCAAACGATTGTTTTAAATCGAGTTACCATAGCAACGAACGCCATTTTGTTTGCTGATTATTAACCGCATTGTTTAGGTTTGAACATTAACCGCATAAGATGTGTAAGTGTGTGTGTGTGTGTGTGTATGTATTTGTATATGTTGTTATCTATTCAAACAATACAACGCTGGGGATATATGTTTTATGTTGGTTTTATTGCCTTTTAATCTACGTAATTAGTCAGATATGTAAGATTAAGGCGAAAAAAAATATAATAATATAATATTATAATATTATATATGCTCTTATACAATTAACATTTTACAAAATGTGAGATATATTTTAATACTATTTTACATTAGTTTAAAACAGCATAAAACCAGGATATAAGATTCTGGTATTCTGCAGATGTCCACTTATTTTCTAGTAAATTCCTCATTTTCAAAATATTAATTTTACATGAATAATTTCTGTAAATGTTAATTCTTTATGTTGAATTATTACTAGTTTTTATTGATTTATAAATTACAAGTTATGAAGAATTCAACTTTTTGCGAAATTCTTTTCCGGGGATGCCTACCTGTATTGACAGTTGTCCCATTATGAAAATACTAAGAAGGATAGTGTAGGATAGACATGCTTCATGTTGCATTTACAAAATCGAATTAATTTCATGAAGCCGTTCTTCTAAAACAGCAATTTTTTATTAGTATTTTAATATTTATTGTTAAAAGATAATTCTAATGTGGCGTAACAGCTAATATATTAAATAATTAAATTTTAAAATAATTTATTTAATAAAAATATTAATTCTTGGTTGTAATTATAAAATATTAATAGTTTCAAAGAGCATAAAGTTCATTGATCTTTATACTTTTATTAAAAATTTAATTTTAAAAGTTATTGTCTTATTAAAATATTTTCTTGATCATAAATTATTATTATTATAAGTTAAAGTGATAGTTTCCAAAAAATAAACAATAATTTCTGAAAAGTATTTACAGTGACAATGCAGTTCCAGGTTTTATATTGACAGTTCTGATAAACTTAGAATCCAATCTGATTTAATTCATATTTTTATGATTTTCAGAACATTTTTTTTATAGTTATCTCTACTTGTACCTTGAAGGGTTATAGGGATAGATGACTATGTATTTTAAAA
>JAXUDW010087301.1:0-10074 GCA_035222055.1 Mechanitis polymnia | reverse complement strand
ACCATAGTACCAGTATTCGCAGCTTGTAATTTTAAATTGACATTGGAAATTTGTTTTGACGTTACATTTGACAAATATAAAGTGAACTGAAACTTCAAACTTAATATTTATTTTTACTAAAACTAAAACTTTGTTATTTAGCATCGCTGGTTGTATACAAAGTAAAAACATAAATATAATCTATCATTAAACATGGCATCAGAAGTAACTTTAAAAAACGTGGATAATGCTTGCGAAACGGCAGAGGAATTCACTAAAGTATTTTATAAACAAGTGGATAACAGTAGACATTTAACCTCTAAATTGTACCTGGATACTGGACTTTTAGTCTGGAACGGAAATGGAATAAATGGAAATGACAAAATCCAGAAGTTTTTAATGGACCTACCAGCTAGCAACCACGTGCTGAGAACATTAGACGCCCAGCCTATATCAGAAAATGTTGTATCTAACAAACTCACATACCTTATTCAAGCTTGCGGAGACGTTACTTACCAGAATGACGATGTGAAGAAACCTTTTCAACAGACATTCTTAATTGTAGCAGTTGATGGCAAATGGAAAATAGCATCAGATTGTTTCAGATTACAAGTGCCATATAATTAACGTTAATGAAAATAAAACCAACCCAAAATTTAAGAATAAGACAAGAGAGTAATAAAACATTTTTATTGTTAACAATTATACTACAGTGGTATAACATCCCCATTATTTGTGTAATCCCTATAGTTTCATAGACTTAATAACTTCGCTAATTAATTTCAATTATTAACATGTACCTATGAAGTAATTACAGTGAGGACAATAATGGTCGGCATTCTTGAATATAGTGGTTATGTAGGGTATTACTGATAAACAGCAGAGCATACACCAACTGAAAAATAAAAGATGTAACTATTGATATACATGACAATTTTATTGATTTACTTTTTATAGAAACAAATATATCACTTACATAGTTAAACCACATATAAATCCAACAGCCATATCAGTTTTCTGTGTATTCACATACTTCACAGTTGTAAAAGTTCTTTTGTGACAGTTTGGACAATTTACATAAACTGGAGTTTTTTTTAAAACCTGAGGAATAAGAGTTGTTTGTGGCACAGTTATTTGAGTGCTCCTTGGTGGTGTTAAGACTATCTCTGGTGGGACTGGTGGTTGTGTAGTATCTGTCTCTGTGTATGGAGGAGGCAGGTCTGAATTTGTCAGAAATTCATTCAGTTGTATTTCCGATTGTGCCTTTTCAGAATTATTTATAACTTTTAAATCTTCCATTTCTGATTAACACAAATTTTCTGTTTTTCGTTGTATTCACAAAGTATTGATTGTTATTCACTATACTTATATTTTTATCACTGAAATAAAGTATTTTATCACATGAGTCAGCCAAGTGTCTGATAAGTATATTATCTTTCTAGTCAGGACATATTAGAGATAAAGAATAAAACACACATTTTAGGCCATTAATAGTATAATTTAAAATATGTATATTTATAGGTGAAAAGGTACTTTGTCATAGATATAAAATAACATGAAAATAAGGGTAGTTTATAAATAATGGATGAAGTAAAATAATTATGATTATGGTCCATTTTGAAAATGTTAAATACTGTTAAATTAGACCATAACCATTTAACTATCACTAATAATAATTTTATTAATTTTTTTTTTAATAGGACACTTTAATTGGGGCAAATTTGTCTCAGACTATTACAGTACTTTGTTTTTACAGCTTTGAAACTAATATAAAATAATTTGTTGGAATGTAAAACAAATTTTCATAATTTTACTAAAGATGTGTGTAAAAAATATACATAATTAGGAAGTCAATTAGAAATTGTTAGATATTCTATAAATTTACAAAAATAACCTACAATCTTACATTTTTTAATACAAAAATATTATCTTAATAGACTAAGGTCTGTATTTATAATTTAACTTATACAACCAAAATTGAACAAGAAATATTTTAAATAAATAAATATCAAAATATCAAGGAGCCTTTGCAAAACATTACTCTAATTTTTTTTATGAATACCAACATGTTTCATACATTTTAGTGCTATAAAAATATTTGTAGATGCATTGAGGCTGTGTGCACCATTAAAATAATTCAAGTTTGTTTTACTCAGGCTCTTATTAATAAGAAGTAAACCACACAAAAGGCTTTATTACTATACAAATAGATTTTAAAATATCTCATAAAACCGCAGCAGTACAATTAATTTAAATTTAGATAATTTTTTTTTGAGAATTTCATTTCTCTTAATGGCACTTTTATGAATGTAAAGATTTTTTTTATCTTCAATGAGTCATTTGCACCTCACATGACAATAAATGTGTTGCAAGGTATTTATAAATATGAGCACAAGTAGATAATTATATTATGACTCCTCATATAGATTTGATTTATAATAATTAACAAAAAACACCAAAAATGAAGTGTGTTGATTTAACATATTTTAAATTAAATTTGTATTAAACACAATCTGTAATGTAATTTATAATATAAATCGTGTTTAGACGTTATTTGGAAGTGAAAAGATTTTTTAACATTTGTTGCTCTTGCCAATGAATGTGCTGCAATTTGGACAGTAGTGCTCAGCGTCTTTGAATGTATCAAAGCAGTATGGAACAAGTCCCAAGCAGCACAATGAGCAAACCCTGAAAATGATTAATGAAAATACTGTGTTAATAATAATAATTATTAAAAGTATAAATGATTTCTTAAAACTAATTTCTTTTCCAATTACGTAACCTAAATAAGGAGAGAAAAACTTACATTGTGATGACACAAATAGATCCAGCTACAAGATGGGTGTGCCAGGCTGTAGTGTATGTTACACGCGTTGTTACTACTTTTCCACAGTTATAACAGGTCACAGTTGTAGGCTCACTACCTACGGCGGGCGGCATCACTACACCCATAGGAACGTTCATACCAGGTACGGGCATACCAGGAGGAGGCGGTGGTACATCTCCAGCTTGTGGCTGAGCACAGGTCACAACTGGGTGTGGATAAACTCCCGTGGGAGTAAACTGTTTTGGCTGAGCAAATGCTCCGTCCGCAGGAGGATTTTGATCGCCAGTAACCACAAACCCATATTGAGGATTACCCACGACCGCGGAGTATGGTGGTGGAAGATCATTTGGGTTTTGGGATGGAATGTTGTTCGTGGTATGAGGGTAATTCGTCGCCATGTTTATGGACACATAAAAACACAATATTAATATATAAATATATTATAACACTGTAATTTTTTAGTACGTTGCAAAGCAAAGTCAACAATGTATGAATAAACTCTTCAAAACAGACAATTGACAATGATCATAAAAAGAAATCAAGAAATCATACACAGATTATTAAAAACGTTTCATTGTTGAAAATTGACGGCAAAACATCAGCTGACATTTCTATATTTGATTATAAGTTTATAATATTAAATAAAGCATAAAATACTATTTATATCATACTACTGTTATCAGTATTATAGTAATAGTATTATTTGCGTCTATAAAGACGCAAATGCTTATGATGATGATTGGATGCCTGAATGAAAAATTTTTAATGTTTAGGTAGATGTTTGATTTTCTTTCAAAAACTTTAACTGTAATTCAGATTAAAGTTTATAGAAGTAAAATATTACTAAAATTGGAATTCTACAAAAGCTAAAATGTATAAAGATATTTCATAAAATGGTCAAATTATTATGATAATTTTATTTTGAGTCTACAAAAACGTTCTCCTATGAGAAATATATCGCCCTGCATAAGCTGTAAAAAAAATATTACGAGTTAGTTTACTTTCAAAACGAGTAAACCTCGTTTTGAAACTAAACAAGCTCTTTAGAAACTAAACTAAACTAGGAAAGAAACTAAACTAAACTTACAAAAACATTTTAAACAAGAAATTATACTTATAAATTATAGAAAAAAGCGCTGTTGTAAGCGTTATTGCTAATGTTAACTGACTGTTAATGTTGTTACTACCGCTTACATTTTCGAATATGCTTACGGTAACGCTTCCATATCCATTTCCGCTTTCGTCCCAAATTAATTAATTTAAAACCGAGGAAAGCATTTATAATTTTTTTACGTAGTAGCAAGTGAAAAGGCAGTAAGGTTGACTCTACTGCCTTTGACTGTGGCTTGACTTGAGTGAAAGGTGGTAGAGTCAATCCGCAGTCATATGAATGCATCCTGTATGAGCTAGCTTAATGGGGATAATATCATTCCGGGTTAATAGACTTGACGTGAAGTATCTAATCACAAAGTGAAATTAAATGAGAGAGCTAATTGTTTTAGAACCTCCCCAAACCCCTCCACTTAACAGGATAAATTATTCTTCCTACATTTTATCATTTTGTATTTTTTGTAAATGCCAATTAAAACGGAGGCAATCCGACTCACCAAAAGGTTTACATTTATCAACGTGTGAAATAAAAAAATGGTGAAACAAAATTATCGTTAGGTGATAGTTTGTAGTTTTATATAGTCATCAAGAGATACCCTCAGTATAACCTAAGAAATACTGGTAGATGTTAAATATATATTAAAATAAATTGATATAAACATTATCTAAACTTTTAATTTAGTAATTTTTTAATATTTTGTGAAACGGACGACTAATTTTCATATATCTTGTAGATACACTCGCTTAAACACAATTTAAAAAAAGTTGTGACGAGGGGACTAGGATTAAGTAGTAAGGACTGACTAGAATAAGAAAGGTTAGTCTGTTCTAAAATAAATTTTAATTATATACTCATTACTTTTGTCAAAGTTACTCATTAATTCATAAAACATATGTGCTTCCTGCGACATCATCTGCTTGATCACATGGGTCTAATAAGAAGCTTTTCAAATATGTAATAACAGTGATATTGTCACTTTATTCAAGTTCTGTGCACGGCGAAGGACTTTTTAAAAATGATTTATTTAATTAAAAATTATATTTGTTCTACAAGTATTCACTTAAGCTACCTTAAACAGACTAATCTTAATATTAATTTAATGTATTATTACAATTTAATCGGACAACCCAAAGGAGGTGCCGCTATTGTCTTATTTATTTATTATTTATTTAATTCTTTATTGCACAAAATACAAAATTATGCACACGCGTTTTGTGCTTAATGCTTCAAAAACATTCTCTACCAGCCAACCTTACGACGGACAGAAGAGGTTGTTGGTAGGCGTGCAAAAAAAAAATAATAACACTTCTTAGAATAGTCTTATTCTTAGAATACTGCCTGGCGGCGGACAAAGGAAGGTGCTAACTCATTTCTTTGTTTGTTTACATGTTTGTTTGTTTATTTTTCACTTTGAATCCATATCGGTGATGCCTTGTGTACGTCGATTAGAAGAGTCAGAAGGGCTCATATTGATACCATACTTATTGAAATAAGCCGTTCTGGAGACTCTCCAACCCATAATTAAGGCTAAGAGGGTTCTAAATACGCTCTGGTCTGAGAAGAAAAACACTAAAAATCAGCCAGGTATTTTTTTTTATTGTGATCAGTGTACAAACCAAACAAACCTCAAAACATTGAAAATTTTTTTGAGAACAACTAGAGCCATCGCAATCAATTCTATATGAATGAACAAAGATTTTAATAAATAAATATTACAATTTGTCTTGCAAGACAACCAGTCATCGCAAACACTGACTCGTAAAATCAAAACAAATCCATATTTTTTTCGTTTTATTGTTAAAAATGTTCATACCATTGTTTTAAAATAATTTTTCTGTATAAAACCTAACACACATCACATACAACATACATGTTGAAGCAATAAAATCATCAAAATTCCAAAATAAACTATTCAAGTTAAGGATACATGAACAACGTAACAAACAGAACATTATATAATCTGTGAATACTTGTACAGATTAGTTTCATCGTCTTTATAGGTCTATTTACTTCAGTCAATGATAATATCATCTCACGGTAATATAATAAATAGACATTTAAAAGCTATTGTTGCTAATCTTGTACATAAAGAGTAATTATGCAAAAAATATTTAATATGCAAACTTGGCCTTCTTAGAATTATTTATAATATATATATTTTAAATATTTCATACTCTAGTTAAAACTATGGTTTTTATAAGTTTAGTTTAATGTGCGTAGTTTGTAAATATGTATATTTATGTGTTCAATTAATGCATCACTCCCCTAAATGAATGAACCTTTTTGGGAGTGGTTTTTTATTTCATCAATATTTCATTCTGTTTCAAATATTCATCATTGTGTTTGTTTCAAATAATAACATTCGTCTCCAAGATGTTTTCCTTTGTACTAATTACTTGATTTCAAAAACAATATAAAAGCTCTAATATCTGAATTTCGGTTAACTAGGTTTGTGTAGAAATTTTGCGCAAATATGGCTCGTGTTTTAAATTTTACTGTTTCTCTAATCAATAAATATAAGATAACACATAAATATATACCAAGTAAGGAACACAATGAAACATATTTTGTAATATCCGCCAAACTGACCCGATAAGAAAGCGAGATACGAATACTTTTCGAAGCTTATTGGATTTGTTAAATAATACCAAGTTCCGTGGTGGGTGAGTTTCGTAACTCCGAGTGTCTCGCTGCGCCAGTCAACAAACCGCTGCCAGACGCGCGCGTAACGTACTTTAATAAATACAATTATAAACCAAAACAGTGCCTGTTTAAAAAAAATTATACTTGGAAATCTGTAAGGAAAATCATCAAGAGAATTTTACGTCAAAGCAAATTAAGTATGTAGTCATTAGTAATAAAATTATGTAATTTTTTAACCAACCCAAATCCTCGTTCTTTAACGTTAGCTATATTGCTAACAGTGTTTAGAAATAGATGTTTTAATAAATAATATATGTATGACAAAACCATGTTGAGATTAATTTACCTACTGTTTAAGTGGCACAATAAAAAAAATACAAGTAATTATTAATTATATCTGATTTGTACTGTAATGCTTTAATTACAAACTTAAATAATATTTGTATTTAAACTTTCGTTATCTGTCTCCTATTATATATAATTATCCGTACTCACGTCAATCCTATCGGAATTTGCCCAAACAGTTTTGAATCATCAATCATCAGTTCACAGCACGAATTCACCATGCTTTGAGCTCATAAAAAATTAAGTCCGGAATGGGTACGAAACTAGCCCGG
Organism: Mechanitis polymnia; assembly: GCA_035222055.1. Taxonomy (NCBI): domain Eukaryota; kingdom Metazoa; phylum Arthropoda; class Insecta; order Lepidoptera; family Nymphalidae; genus Mechanitis; species Mechanitis polymnia. The sequence continues at coordinate 2,897 of JAXUDW010087301.1, read as the reverse complement.
CAAATTTCAATACTATTTAAGTGAATATAGCCCTATAAATAAGAGTATATAAATTGTACCTACATTACAGTAAAACATTTCGTAAACTAAAGGAAAAAAAAATTGTATTTTGGAGAAAAAAATAAAGATTATATTATATATAACTGTGTCAGTGTCATTAATAATTAAAACGCATAAATCTTTAAAAAACTTAGTATCTTTTATTGAGGCATTAATTTTAATTTAATTGTAATCTTTAGAATTATTTATTTGAAAAATATTATGTCTACCCTATTTTCTTTATAGGTTGTCAGGGTTAAGTGATATTTATTATTTTTTGGATAATTAATTATATATATTATATTATTATCTCACGTAAATACTATCGCAATTTGTCCAAACAGTTGCGAACCCATTTGGGTTCTTATTCATGCTTGGGAACCACGGCGTGCCCTGTTCACAAATTAGTCGGTAGAATTCATATATCATTTACGTGAATGTAGCCTGATAATTATATATAATGAAATTCACCTTTCACGAATGCCTTTTTCCTCTGGAGTCCAATGCAAACTCGAGAAGTCACTTTGCTCCTGGCAAGTCTTTTGAAATAGATAAAGTTTTTTGCCCTGGCAATTAAATCACAAACTTTTTCATCGCAATGTAAGCTTCACCAAGGATTATATGATAAACTAATTGCTATACGCGACTACATCTGCTCCGTCTCTATTCAAACCATAACTTATAAATATATATACAAATACTTTTTTTTCCTACTTTTATTTATAATATTAAATTAGAAACAATAACGATGTTCATTGTTTTTTAATAATTTTATTCAAATTGGAATCTACAACAATGAGTAGGACCCTCTAGGTTGTTAATGTTTAATCGTGAAACAAATTTACATAAATCTTATGAAAAAATACATTACCTTAGTCTAGTTGGTACTAATTTATAAAATATTGTTATTTAAGTAAGTTTATCTTAACATTTTTATAGAAAAGTTCTCGAAAATAATTGATATTAATCTATTAAAAACATATAATAACTCCTTGATAACGAAGTTTTGACTTAACCAAGTATATGTCATACTATAAATATTATAAATTAACATTTTCAAGGATTATCTAATGACCTTTTCAACCTTGTCCGGTTTATTAGGATCTTTTATAAATATAACTTATAATATTTATGTATTATACTAATATTTTATTTTAAATTCATGTACAAAGTCAATATATTAAAAGAGTATTAATACATTTTATTATAGGTTATATCTTTAAGCAATCCAGAGGGGTGAAAAAAAAAGGGAGAGACGATGTGTGGACATCTGTCTCTCTCACTCACCATACTAAAAGCATATATAATATGAAAACCTTCTGTTATTGTAATACTTCGGTTAAATAAGTATAGAATCTTAATCTGAGTTATAACTTAATTTCAAACTCAAACTTGTGATATATAAACTATATTTTTCTAGTAAATCGATATTTTTACTAAAAGGTTCAATTTAAATCTTGATTGTTTTTGCTTTATTCTCTAATAAATAATAGAAACTGTAACTGTAACAGTGTTTTGATAAAGTAAATATTTAAATATTTAAACTTTAGTGATCCATACTTACTAATATATATAATTATATCCTTGCTTACTATTATATGTAAGTTGGATGTACACGCGTAAATACTATCAGTATTTGCCATGATGTAACAGTTCACGCCGTGAATCCGCCATGCTCAAAGCCAATAAATATATAACCCGAATGGGTTAGAAACTAGTCGGTCAAATTCCGATAGTACAGCCGAATAATTATTATTAATAATAGGTACAGGTTTGGATTAAAATGTTGTAATTTTGACTATAGTACAAATTCTAAAAAGCAAATTTATTTTAAAGTAAAATACAAATAAAAAGAAAAACTATATTTGCTAATAAAAAAAAAATCATAACGTGCTACGAACTCGATACAAATTCCTTTTTAAATGTTTTAAAAATTATCTCATTATTTAATTTGTCATTAAAAAATTTTTAGATTATTTTAATTTAATCAAAAATATATGTATCAAAATAATAAAACAGATAATGATGTCACAATGACAATAAAAAAATATTTCTCCTTTTTTGGTCTTGCGTTCTTTTACAACTTTCTATTCTGTAAGTCCAAAAAAAATTGGTCTTTAACAAAGCTCGCTTAAATTGGCAACTCTTATTACGGAAGCATTTTGTCTAACAACCAAGCGTACAAGGAAGTATCACAACCTATACTTAAACCTACCGGAACACTTGGATTGCAACCCGCGGGATGATGGTTACGTAAACGTAATAACCTCTTTGTTATGTAAAACCGGTCTACGAATTACGTTACGTTATTCCATTGAAATTTTATTTTGTCAGTTAATTATAATTACATCTTTATCTTGTTACATATTTTACTAGTGAGTCGTGAAACTTGTCGTTTATTCAACAGATATTTTAATATTTTGATTTGTAGTTTTTCCCTTATAACTTTTAGGCAGAATTTTGGCTCGTCATGAGTGTATGTTAGATTCAGTAGAAAATTCCGCATCTATTCATATATAAAAATATTTTTTTTAAGATAAAAATTCTATAAAAAAAAAATAAAAAAAAAAATCTTTTATTATATTTATTTTTTATTGTATTTTTTACTAAGAATAAATATCATTGATCAATTATGTATGGTAAAATAGAGTTCCAGAAGGACTTCTTTTAATACTATAGTTATTTAAATAAACCCTTCTGTGAACTTAGATTGTTACATGACCATAAAGTAATATTACTATATTGACAAAGCCCATTGATGTCTTTTATATGCCAGTTTTCGACGTACCTTTAAGGAAACGATGTATATTTTACCTTCAAAATTACGTAAATATTGAAGTTACACTCTTGAACTTAAA
>JAXUDW010087290.1:0-10077 GCA_035222055.1 Mechanitis polymnia | reverse complement strand
ATGTCACATGAATTGACGTCTAAAAATGCAAGCTATTAATTTTGAAGTTTAATCTATTGTTCTATAACTATTTTTTTACCGGTGACTAATGTTAGAATTAATATACTAATTAATATACTAAATGTTATATGTGATTGAATTATTATTATTATATATATATATTTAATTATTGAATAATTTTTTTGGAGGTCTCACTTCATATATTTAGTCTTGAACTCTATGTTGATTTTCCTTTCTCCTTTGTTATTATTTTAAGTTTATATGTTGATCGATAAAATTATTTGTTTAATGCATTAACGAGAGTAGACAAATATTATCTTATTGCTAACCATTTAACTTCAAAAGGGAATGGGCAATTTTATTAGTAGACATATAAAGTTTTCTATCTTAACTTGACATAGCTTACAATGTTCCTTTGTATTTGTGATTGTTAACATACATAACCACTACTAAGTAACTACCAAAATATTAACTTATATAACCATCTGTACAGGAACCAAATGCTTACTTAATTAACGGATAGTAATTAAAGTATGCACGATGCAGATACGGATGCAGCTGCGGATGTCGATAATATGGATAATGGTGAGTACAGTCGGTACTAAGAATATTATTGAACTGAGCGAAACGAAGCACTTTAATATCCAAATTTTCAACTCTTTGCTATCCTACTCCTCCTTCAATTTACGAGCTAAACGCACGAAATTTTGCACACATGCCCATAATGAGCAAAACTCGGTCTGGATTGAAAATCATCCGAATCGTAATTGTACTTTTCGAGATAATTGATAAAATGTGTCCCATATAGTTAACATATGTCATGCTGTGCGTAGCTGTCATCGGGGTTGAAATTTAACATGTACCTATATTCATAATTATGTAATCTTAAATTTTAATTTTAATCCTGTAGTTATGCCTTATAATTTAAAAAATAAAATAAAATAAAATAAATAAAATATAGAACGGTTTTGTTTCTTAATTTAATTTTAAATTAATTTAATTATTTTGATGGTCTGTTTGTCAAGTAACAAGTCACATTTCCTTCTGAGCTGAAGGTGGGGTCATCTACAGATTGTTGTTTCGAAACCGGGTATTCTTGGTGCCCTTTTTTTTTGTTTGCGAAACCCTCGTCCTAACGAAGATATTATAAATCTATATTTCTCGTATCTTTAATTTGAATGGTTTGTTTAAAAATATATATAACTGAAAAATTAAGTCAGATTTGAGGAACTCATATTTACTAATAGAATCAAGATTTTCAAAACATCAATGGAATTCACTAATACTCTCTAACGATTAATCAAATAATGAAAAACTTAAAAAAACCATAACATCTAAAGAAAAATTAATTGATTTAAATGTAAACCAATTTTTAATAACTGGTTGCTAAATAACTAGTGGCATTATAACAATTGTATGATAAAATTAAATATTTACGTTATTATAGCTTCTGACTCTGTATAAACAGGGAATGACAATTAAAGTATAGGTATTTTATTTTAACACCAGTTGTTTTATTCTTTGTCTTCTCTCTTATAAATGTTGTTTAATATCTTTTTTTTTTGCATCTGTGTAAATTTGTATCTCTTCCCGTGTAAGTACTGAAGATAAAAAAAAAAATATTTTATTTAAATACATTTTTTTTTTGTTTTTCGTATTTGTTCTTTGTATTTCGGAACGAAGTTACGCTTTTTAATAATGTGTTTAATACAATTTTTTACTTTATATTTCTTTGTTTTATTAATAAATAGTTCGTATATATAATATACAATTTTATATGTATTTTTGAATTCATCTTAAAAAAAAAGAGTTTTAAAAGTACGCATAATTATTTATAGTATGTTCGATACTCGCTAGTAGTTTTAGTGTGTTACTCATAACATTGAGAATTCCCTTTTTGTTCGTTAGAAAAATCCGTCCTAGATACCCTGTCAGCCAAAACGTTATGATATATATGTCCAAGGAGTAGTGTCAGGCTACCCGGCAAAGTGTAGAACGCTGGCTTTTTAGACACTACATAAACAGCGGTTGCCCTCATAGCTTTAATGGATCGCCAGGGGATCACTTTCGCAAACATCGTAGCAAAATTCCTAGGCTCATAGTACCAGACACGAAAAAGTTCCTTAGCATTGGACAGTTTACAAAATTATTTTTATTTGAAGTTTTTATACTAATCAAAATTATTACTTTGCGTTTATTTAGGGCACAGAGGAATTAAAACTTTAAAATTGCAGAATTCAAAAAGAGAGGTTAATAGCTCTTTAGCTATAAACGTATCTTTATACGTTTACAAAAAGTGGGATAGATAAAGTAGGAGATAGGGAAACAATCCAGATGTTATTGCCTGACGATGATATAAATAGATCCGCAGCTCGAAAGAGAAAATGTTAAAGAGGTGAAATTTTAACGTTATCAACATACAGTAATAGTATTGTTGAAAACGAAAATAAAAGAACTTAAAAAATCGAAAATTATAGTTTGTATGCTGTAGTATGGTGCGAGTGACGTCTGTCAGAACCACATAACTAGGTCTAGGACTGTATTTCGTTTTTATCGCTTTTTATACTCGCAACATAAAACTAGTTCTTTTTAATATTATAATGAAAATTTATTTGTTATTCAGCTGTGCAGTGTATAGTGTATTTTTTTTCGTGAAAACATTTTTGATCTATAACGAAACAGCGAGGCGAGCATTTTGTTTACCCTTGCGATGCTGTCGATGTCGATGCGTGCGATGCTGTCGATGATGTCGATGCTGATGATGATGACATGACAAGAATAAAATGTATTTTTTTTTACAAATTAATACCCTATATATGTTCAGTATTTTCATTTGTATAACTATAAACTCTTTAACAATAAAAAAAATTACTATTTACACGCATCATATTGCACGCATAGCAGTACATCCCAACACTAAATATTAGCGCCTAGGGCGTTTTGTTGTAAGCATAACACTATGCTTAATTTTTCTTTCTATTAGATTTTATTTGTAGACTAGAACATTTTGTTTGATCTTAATTTAATTTACTAAATTAGTGACAGTGTCATCCGCACCATGCCACAGCGCAGAAGCTATAATGTCAAGGCACAAAAAGGCAATGAGAACTTATTTTAATACCAAACGATGTTATTATTTTTTATTTATATTTATTTTGACTTTATATTTTTTTTTATTGATATTATTTCTTATAATATATTTACTTAACTAATATGTATAATGTTACATTTTTTTAAAGTAGTTCTGGACAGGGCCACCAGTAAGGGACTTCCCCCTTTTTATTAACTTCCTGATTAAAGAGGTTATTGTAATCACCAATCGAATTTTATTTTACATCTTTACGTTTTGGGGTGTTCTAAGTAATTCAAGACACTTTAAAAAAAAATTGTGTGTGTGTGTCCGTAAGCGTTTTTTAGGAAATATTTTCTCGAACCAGATTATGCAATTTACTTTGTCCTATATAAATAGATGCGTAGCTATGTTACTAATAAAGAATAGTTTTCGAGCGAAATCGATGTTTCGTTTTTTTATTTTAAACTGAACTCCACATAATCTAAAAAGTATTCGCGCGATCAGAGTGGTTCTGGTTCCAAATAACGCGTGTCAATGTCGTGTCAAATGCGCAATGGTACGCATTTGACTACAGCCCGCCTGTGTAGTAAGCGTGACTTTAGTCTAAGATATGGCACGCTTTCCTAGAAGGTACCTATTTAATCTAGTTTTGAAGATCCATAGGTTGTCATTATCAGGAAAAACCGACTACGGCAGAGAATTACAAACTTTTACCGTCCTTAAAAGGATAGTAGAAGCAAAACGCTGTGTACAGGACTGTGTTTGTTTTTGGTTATTCGGTGAAATTGGGTGTATCAGGTTGTGTAGCTTTATTTCACACTCTCTGAAATGTATCCAATAAAAGATGTTACAGACTTTGGTGTTTTGTCTTATCAAAGGTGGTATCACCTACGAGCCTCCTAGCCCGTCTCTGAATTGATTCCAACTGCTGTAGCTGTTATTTTGCTGATTCGTCCCAAAGATGCGAGCAGTACTCTATGCACAACTGAACTTGTGCTTTATAGAGAGTGAACAATTGTACCGGTTTCAAGTACTGACGCACCTTCCAGAGACCACCAAGCTTTTTAGCAGCCAATTGAGCTTTAGACTCAATATAGGAGTTTGAGAGACAATATTAGGGTGACATGAAGAAGGTCTAGGTGGTTCACAATTTTCACGGGTGCATTCCGAAAAGAAAGGGCCAGATGGAATGGCTTCTAATTGACAGACAACAGACAGACCTGACTCTACGCTGCATTAAACCTTATTAGGTTGGCATCACCTTATTCGAAGACTGCCTACAGGGAAACTTTCGCATGCTTGACCTTGACCTCTTTGAGTGACTGGATTTAAGCCGCACTTGCTCGTGTATTTGATATATAGCTCTCCATAACAGTGCTGTCGTCTGCAAATCCAAAGATACCGGATATAAGCAGATCGTTAATGTGCAGCTAGAAGAGAGTTGTGGAGAGCACTGACCCTTGAGGAACACCGGCATTAATAGCCATTCGATCAGATAAGCAGCCAACGACAGATCAGACAAGTTCCTCAGTGGATCCATTCCGTTGAAAACAATATTGTCGATCAAAAGCACAACTTACAAAAATATATCGGGTAGTATTTTATATTTTCTATGAGTATGTATTTATAGGTTATGAAATATGCTTTATCTGCATTAAATTGTTTTAATGGCATTATTGAAAATAATGAAATTTTTTTTTTTTTTGTAATCTTCGTAAATATTTTGCTTTCTCATAAATGGAAAAATAAAATAATTAACGAAAATGATTGCTTCGAACTTTATTTTACAATTTCTCAAGTTAACAAATACCAATATTTATAATAGAAAAAATCAATAATAAATTGAGTATTGTAACAATTTGTCAATCAGAGCATCGAAGTATAAACCGGTAGGGTCATACTTGTGTCTATAGTTATCATAAGCAGTAGGAAAGTTTAGTCTCAGTGCATCCAAAAACTGCCAATACATATACTTCTGGTACGGAGAGCATCTTTCACACGCCTGTTTGACGGCCTCGGCAGTAGCATCTATAATAAGATATAATAAATACTTCTATTATCATAAATCTAACATCATACTTTCATTTTTGTAAAATTTACCCCTCAACATTTGGTCTGGATCAGTAATTTATTTATTTCTTACCCTTATAAGCGCCGTACAGTTCTGAACACTCTCCTAAGTCCATCATACAATCATAAAATCTTTTAAGCTCATCGGTATTGTTTACTATTTCATTTATGTCCAAATCTTCAAAATCATAGTAGCCATGATGAGCAGCCACTAATGCAATAATAGCGATGAAAATTATAGTCTTCATAGTAACTAGTGTGGAAATCTGTAAAGCTGTAAACATTATATGTTGTAATTTTTTTTCTTAACAAACGGATTTTAATGAAATTTGATTTGGTGATAGCTCAAGTAACATATTGGTTTGACCTTTAACTACGGAAAAATAAAAATTCCATGTAACCACAAGTTTTTAATTTTATTGAATTTAGAAATATGACCTAACTTTAGTTGAAAATGATTCTTTTCGAAAGGCCATTCGTTGTTTTTATTTCACCTACATTATAACATTGTGAGCTGTAGCATTGAGCGGGTGACACTCTCAGTAACGTTTCGTTTCTCTTTTGAGAATTGGCGAGATTTACAGATTATATTCTAGTATTTTAGTTATACAACATTCGTAATATATAATAACTGTAGTAAATTAAAAATAAGCCCAATAACAATGTTCTAGACTAAAAATAACATCTAATAGAAAGGAAAATTAAGCAAAGTGTTATGCGTCTATCATAACACACCTGTGAGGGGATGTACTGCTACGATGGAAAGTCGATGTTTTTTATAATAAAAAAGTATATTGTGCTTAAATAGATAATTTTTTATTGTCGAAGAGTTTATAATTATATTAATGAAACAACAGAACATCTACAGGGTAGGATTGCTTAAAAGTTTGCTAAGAAAAAAATATTTTTTTCATCTAAACTCATATCAGAGTCGATGCTGGCGCTCGTACTGATAGCATCACACTGGTAAACAAGAGCAAAAATGTTGTCAACCTCAATTACCCAATAGCCCCAGAGGGCGAATACTTTCTTTGTGTAAAATTTAAAAATAAAAATATTCGACCTCTGGGGCAATTTAAAGGGTAGCAAGAGTAACTGGGGCAAAATTTAAGGGTGATGGGAAAATTTTGACTTCAAATAAGTTTTTAGAACATCAAAAAACTTACATGTAGGTAAGTCAGGTTTCAGAAACAAAACATTTTTCTTTGTGTGCCAGTGTAATTACCAAAATAAATGTATAGTACTAAGCAAATGATAATAAACACAACAAAGCTTACTAATGAAAATTATACTTACAAGATTTCGCTAATAAACAGTTATTTTGCGACCGAATCTCGCGCTATTATAAGTTGTTATGTTGTGTCCAACTCAGTTTTATTGCAATAGTAATTTTGTATCGAATATCTCCACTCGTAGTGACATCGTGACTATGAAATTCGTTTAGACAATCGATATGACCAACGTCAATTATAGCTATCGATAGTAAGTAATTACATTATTACAACTTAAATATTAAAATATACCAGAGTAGACACAATAAATTAATATTATTTATATTTTTTCTGCACTGTAAATCTATTAATAAATAGCAGTGTCCATATAACTGAAGAAATACTATATACTATGAACTGTAACATAATATCGAGTGATGTACTATCGACAATAACACAAGCAATATAATTATCGATATTAAACATCACTTTTGTAAATATCGATGAAAAAATCATTAAAAAAACGTATGAAACATGTTAATTTTTCATGACAGGTACTATATCTTATTCAGTAAATGAATTTTTATTTAAATATGAAATTTATGTTAATAGACAAACTTATGGTTCACGAATGAATATAAAATAAAATTAAAATAAGAATAAATATTAATAATAATAATAATTACTATTATTATTAACAATTTTATTAATTCCTAATTAATTTAATTATTATTATATATTAATTAATTAAATTAATTAAATGGTTAATTAATTAAATTTATTATTAATTTAAATAATTGTATTAATATTAGCTATGTGTCTTAAGTTAAGGTTTAAAATTTGATTAAATCATTTCTCACCAGACTTGTCAATAACCTGTATTAAACTACCAAATATCAAACTTTTTTTCTATGAAAGAGGAGGGCAAACGAGCATGCGGATCATTGGTGAAATCTTATCGCCGCCGCCAAAGAACTCTTGCAACATCCGAAAAGTCACAAAAGCATTGCTGACCTTGGAGGTAAGAGTACACGCATGTTTTGAAAGTACCCATGTTGTATCGTTCTGAAAATACCGCCAAAGGAAGATCATTCCACATCTTTGTGGTAAGTGGCAGGAAGAGAGACGGATGGCAAATGTTGCCCAGAGTAGCTTTAGAAAGCGCCCAGATTTTGAACGTGCCGACTGGGTAACTATCCTGAATAACAAAAAATTCAAAATTTTAAAGTATAAATTTCGTATTAACATAAGACTGTAAACGTTAACCATTTTATTATTTTATAATCAAAAAAGTTTACAGGATATTTTTGAATTTGGATAGAGTAAGAAAAATAACAAAATTGAGAAAAATAAAAGTATAAAATATTCAATAATATAGACAATTTTATTATTATTACTTGTAGGTATTTACATTACTCTTTGAATATTCAATATTTCTCATAAATCAAAGAACATGATACAGAAATGTAAAATAAAGTAACATAAAAAAAACTTTATTTAAAATTTTAAGATATTTGTAAATATACAGTAATTAATTAAAAACAATCTTATATTTCTGAATGATGACCCAATTCGACCTCGTGAGAATCGAAACCATTATTGTCAGGATCATACTTTTGTTTGATATCAACGTGTTCATTCGGTAGCTTGGTTTTTATACTAATATAATATCTGAAAATATATAAATTGCTCTATGGAATTTAAATATGTTGGAATAATAGTAAATATAAACGAATTCAAAAAAAGTCAAAAAGAAAAAAAAATGTCCGGAGCTTTTAACATTTAATAAAGCTGTTTTAAAGGGATACATTCTATTTCCTATAAAAAAAAAGTTAATATTGCATACACTTAACTTTTAGCTAATTTCATTCACTTGATTTCTTTAAAATGTTTTTTTTTTTGTAATATTTCGAAATTCGTTATATTAGTTTTAAGTACTTGTTACAGAAATATGTATTTGGGATTAGTAAAAAAAAAAACAGAGCAAGATTCGATTTCATTTCTCAGGACCGAATATTTATTTAAAAAAGAAAGTGGATTAAAGAAGGTTGTTAAAAACAGTAAAAAACATGTTGGTATAACTCGTCTTAATAACAATCTCATAACCTTGTTCAAAATTCTTATTTACTGTTGCTTGTCAGATTCTTGTTAAAGCAAGTGAGATTAAGTAATGTTAGGTGTACTTCGACTTTTGGTCAAAACATAATTGCTTTTTTTCATTTATATTTGTTTTCTCATTATTATATCTAGCAAGAGTCATGTTGAATATTTATTGCTTTTTTTTAAATTAAAACATTCTTGATCTAAGTTGTATTTGTATATACCTAGATAAAAAAAATCGAATGCAAAAGTTTCTAAGGAAGGCACAATGGATAGGTGTGGCTGTTACTCTTTTATGCCAAATATAATAAACCAAAATAAACCAAAAAATCTAACAGTTTCGGTATGCCTTGTACGAACTGCAAGATTTGCTTGAGAAAATTATGTGGTGTAATTCTCTTGATATAAAAAGAATCCGTTGAATGAGTGAAAGTTTATATTCGTTATCCTTGTTTTTGTACTATTTATGTTTATAAAAGTGATTAGATTGTAACGGAACTTAATAAATAAATTTAGTTTGCAGTCAACACGTTCAAGTTTGGTTGAGACACAGATTATATTTCTTTTTGCTCATGTAATTTTAAGAAATTGCTTAACAATATGTTATTTTATTTGAACCAGAAATGTATATGATTAAAAAACACAATTAGAATAAATACTCAAAGCTTTGAAGTGAATAACGAATTATAAAAGTTGATACATGACAAATTAATCTACAACACAAAGCTTTGAATTGAATAACGAATAATAAACGTGACAAATTAATCTACAAGGAATAAAAGTAACAATTTTGAGCAATCCTTTATTGTAAATGGATGCAGTCTTGTTTAATCTGTCACATTCATTTGAATACAAATAATTAACTGCTTATTTAAGCATTTAATCAATTCTTTCGATTTTTAAATAAATATCATAGAATTTAATTTAATAAGCACTAAATTTACTACTTTGGTTTACTTCACATAATTTATCATACTAATAAATAAATCTATGTTGGTAATATATTTTTAATAATTTAAGTTTAATTAAATATAATTTAATTTTTAAAAGTTTAAACAATGCTTTAGACTCCGATCACTGTGGTCAATTTATAAAGTTTATTTGTCACAAAAATAAATTTAAAAAAGAAAATAACAAATTTACCCAACAGAAAGTAGAATTAAAAATGATCTTGTCTACTATTAACCACTTTTTTAAATATTTCAAAATATTACTATATTATAAAGTATAACTATTTTTTTAAGTATTTTAACTAAATTATTTAACATAATTTTTTCTTCAAAATCATTGTTACTAATGTATTGAGATTTAGTGTCATCAGCTAATCTACATACAAATAGATAATAATTATATGGACTGTATGCGGAATAGCCAGGCTGTATGTAATCAGATCAGATGACTAATTAACTGACTTACTGACAGACACTTACATCTCATTTACTCGTGAAAACGATTGCTTCAAAGCATTCGAAACGTTGGGTTAAAATATAACCAAATTTTACGCGAGTTTTAATCCGTAAAAAAGTTTTATTTCAAATGTGTACTAGTGCAAATCTAAGAAAATACTATACCCCTATAGCTCTTTGTTTGTTAAAAAATATATTTAACTGAAAAATTTATTTG
>JAXUDW010087248.1:0-10081 GCA_035222055.1 Mechanitis polymnia | reverse complement strand
ATATATTAGAGAAACCTTGAACAAAAAATTAAACGATTAAACGATTGTCGCAAGCGTGAGACATCTGACGTAACTTTTAAAGAGTTCCGTTTGTCTGGCCCCGAAATTAAGGATCAGATATTCAGTAATTTAAAATGGGACAGCACGGGAAGAACCAGCTTTTAAAAAAAAAAAAGACTCATCAAAATCCGTTTATGTATTTGAAAGTTCTGAAGTGACAAACATATAAAAAATATAGTCAAATCGAAAATATCCTATGTTTTTGAAGTCAATAAAAATATTTTTTTTTATATGTGTGTCGATAGATAGGCAATTCGAATTGTCTGTCTCCCTAGAACTCATATAAAATTAATAATTGTTATAATTTGTGCAAAGGTTCTTCAAAAGAAATCTTTATTTACTTTTATTCACCAAGTAACTTATAAAAATAAATGTGCAAAAACATTTTAAATATATATCGACTTTATTTATATAAATCCATTTAATGTTAAACAAGGTGCATGAGTATTAATTGACAAATAAATATGACGTAAACGTGCGAGTGTCCCGCCACACGCCATTAAAGGCTCAGTTAGCAACAAGTAAACAAATTGCTCGTCGAAATCGAAAATCGTCAAAAATTTAATTTCAGTTGAATTCAAATGTTTTTCAATTATCCAGGTCACAAAATACGCTTTTGGCTCTAAAAGCATTAAAAAATATCTACCGTATTTTATACACAAAATGTATTCTACTTGTTTGACAGAACAGTCTTTGAATACCGCGAAAATGATAAAATCAAATCAAATATTCAGCAGAGAGCAGTTTCACCAGTCTATAGGGAGCAGAGCGACGCAACCTGGCTACAATAAAATATACTCGTCTCTTTGATTATATTATGTGCTTATACATTTTTAATTTTAAAAACCAATTCTTTTTTTATTACAATATATTTAAACATATATTATATATTAATTAATGAAATGGTCATAGTTACAGAAAGAATCTAATCAGACTCAGAAGCATCTTTAATGGTTTACCCAAAAAGAAATAATGTATCGGCGGGTTGTTGTTAAGAACTAAATTAGTCGTATATGAGGTTAAATATACTGAAATATACTGAATGAACAATACAATAATATTCAACACTATACCAGTTTCGTTATAAATAAGAACATTTCAAACCAGTATAAATAATGTTTATTATTTTTTAATTAATTTATAATATAGCTGTATTGTGTCCGTATACTATAAAATCATATATATGAAATAAATGACTACAGACGTGAAAATCTGAATACTATTGTAAAAAGTAACTGCATATATTCAACATACGTATTGTTACTGACACAATTTATACGTTTATTTTTATTGCGAAATTTAAATATATTATCGAAAAAAATGTAGGTATCTTAATTTTAGTATTTTTAGTGATATAAACTTTTTTTTTAATATTTACGTCAACGACAAACTTGAAATGTTGATGTTATTTTGATGTTAATACACTGGCTGTTAGTAGCGAGTTCTGTGTTAATACACAGAACTTGCTAGTGACAGGTAGTTACTGGATTACTTTTTGTTGATATATAATTATATGTCACAATAATTCTCCTTATATCGGAGGTATACAACGTATTATAATTACTGATTATGAATTACATATATAAAGTATTAATTATGATTATTAAATATTTTTTATTGTTCACTTTATTTATGTTACAATTATCATTGCTTAAAATAAAAGCTTCTCATATTAATATCGTCTTAATAAGCAAAACACATCTTGTTAGTAACTTGTTACTGAGAACACACCATCTGCACAAACCTATCACAACTTTGTATAACTTTAATTATTACAGTTGCCATACCTCCCTACTAAGTAGTTCGATAACTCATTTAAGTATACATGAGATAATCGAGCGTCACTAAATTTATATTATATAGATAGCGAAATATACAGTATTTTAAATATAAACTGATACCGATAGATACCAATTTTAAACTATAAAGGATATTTCATTATTTTGCATACACAAAGTTTTGCCATGTACATTTTTACATATAAGCTTAGGAATAAAATAGAATGGTACCATATTATTGTTTATATATCAACCATGAGGACTGGATTTTTAATATTTAGTTACCTCTTTGATACAAAATAAATAGTTTTGATATTTAAAAGATCTAGTAATATTAAAACGTACTAAATATTTAGCTCAATTTAAATAAATAATTGAAAAAAAAAATACCCTATGACTCCTTGGCATTTAGTAGAGACGTGGCTTCTCTGTGCGTCTTCATTTAAATTTCCAACGGGGAAATATTTCATCTGATGCCTACCGCCGAATTTCGTCACCGCACAGCACGTCACCGCCTGCATTTTCATCTATACCACCTGGATGCGTGTGTGCGTGCGTGCGCATACTGTCCGGTTTTCAAAGACTTTTCTCCTACGTACCACAAGGATGTCGAATGAAGTCTTTTCGGCGGTGTTTTCAGAACGATACGATATGGGTACCTTCAAAAAAGACATTTATTCCTACTTCCAGGGCCGGCAACGTTCTTGTGAATCTTCGGATGTTGCAATAGTTCGTGGGCGGCGATAATCACATTTGATCGGTGACCCGCATGCTCGTTTGCCCTCGTTACCAAGCAAAGTCAAACTTACTTTGGTTGGGTTGCCTTGGCTTATAAAAAGTGACTCAAGGAATAAAATAAACATACACACAATATATTTTTTTTATATATTCTATATATTTTTTTTGTTAGACAACTTAACTTTTTTTCAACGAATATCATCAAAGTTTTGATTTATATAAATCAAACTTTGTTATTCTAAACTCGTTTATTAACCAACCTCTACTAATCAGTTGTTGTTGGTTGTACATTTCTTGTATATTTCGGTTTATAGATACAATTATTTAGTATGTATTAATATACTTTGTTAATTGTTTTGACAGCTCCAAGATTAGCTGTGAAGGTTCTACATCTAGGCGTTACTCCTGCGAGTGAAGACTTTAAAGTAAAATTAATTAACGTCTTAGACACTGATTAACGTTTTCTTGCCTTAGGATATGACTCATAAGTCACCTATGAATCGAACATTTACTGTCAAGAGTTATGTTGCATTATGTATTAATATAATTAGTATAAGGTAACTGAATCTCAAGGGGAAATATATTGTTATATATGATTAAAGAAATTTAAAAGAAGTTGTTAATCACAAAGTTATTATGTATTTTTAACTAGTGATAAAATAATAAACATTATTCTTAGTTATTATTATTTTTATTAATACTCTACGAATTTAAGATCTACGATTAATAAAGAAAGTGGCTTAAGAGTGCTTACAACTAATATTAATTATTTTATGTGGATTTTCTTATAGTTTTTTTATAATACTTAATCTAAGTAAAAATTAAAACAGTCTATTATGATATCGATTCTAATTAATAAATAATAGACATAGAAAATAACATAATTACCTACCTAGTCAAATATACTTATAAAATAAAAAAAAATATTTCATTATTTTATACAAAACCTTTAGTAAAAAATACTAAAAGTAAGTATTTATAAACAAGATAACTTGGTTTTAAAGGTTTAAAATCAAAGTGAAACAAACAAAGTGTAGTAAGTTAATGATATCAACAACAATGAATCTTACTCCGAGGGTAGTTTAAAACTTAGAGCTAAATTACTTAAGGGAAAGCCGTAAATTTTATTAAGTATAGAGTTTGGGCACTGAAATATATAGAGGTAACAATAATATTCAAGAAGAGAATTCCCCACTTGCAATTCTCATCTTATCTGTGAGATAACAATAAAACACACGTGTGACGTAACACACTATAGTTTATGTACAACTATGATATATATTAGAGAAAAACCTTTATGCTACGAAATACTATATATAATGTTTCTGACAACAATAAATATGAACAGATAGTAATGTTACACAATTTATTAATTACGTTTAAACGAATGCAGAGGTTGAGGTTTCTTTTCGTCTCAAAATAATGTATTATCGAAATCCTTACATATTATGTATATAAACAAATAATGCAATGTAAATAAATTAACAACAGAAAGAAAATAAGTTACTTATTATTATATTAATATAATTATGTAATACTTTAACATTATAATCTTGAATTATTTGATTGTAAGTAGGTTACTTAAGAACCACTTTTGTCTTATACATACAAGTTATTCATTATTTTTTTCATGTTTACTTCCAGGAGTGAAATGATTTTTTCATGTTGATACACCACCTATCTCTAGAGGTTTGTGTGTATTAGTAGGTATTGGTTTATTTTTTTTTTGTTGTGTAAATAAATACAACCATGGTACTCCCTTTAGGGTAGGTATAACCAAGAAATATTGCCAAATATGTGTATTACGTAATATATGCCTTTAAATATAAAAAATATATTTTTAATTCACCTTATTCATTTAATACATATTATGTAAAAGATAAAGATTGCAAAGATATAAAATCTTTAAGCTACATAATGTCTTGTTTCTGAATAAATAGCCAGAGAGTTGGTCTTGGAGATATTTTGTATCGCATCTGTTTGTTTTATCAGTTGTTATTGGCAACATTTATAGCTTTTTAGAGTTGTATATATAATTTTATAAATACAATTTTTAATAAAATATAATGATGAAAAGCTAATATGCAAAGATAAATAATAATGATAATGAATCACTAAATTAAACACTACTTGTGCTCCAGAGTATACGCTGGGTAGAATAACTACGAGAACTGATCCGGTGTGTATGGTTTTCATGAGGAACAGGAGGTGAAGAGAGGTACCAGAGAAGCATGGCTAGACTGTCTGGCCGCTCGACTTAGTCGTGGTCACTAGACACGTTCGAAGCCTTCAACTTTTATAATTACTAGTACCGTATGAAAACTACAAGAGTTCGACATCTGTGAGTGATACGGATGGGAAATACCAAGTCTTTAAAAATTTACTAGGTCATGAAAAATTATTCCTGTCTAACTAAAAAAACTAATTTTTCCAATTAGTTTAAAAAAAAACTGACAACATTACAAAAGTTAAAGCTCCTTTTTAGCTTAAGCTTTTCAAAATTTTAAATTTCCCAATTATTTTAATTACTATTATTTGTAACCTCTAATTTTATATAAAATTAAATGTCAAATGTAGGAGGCCTTGTTATTTGACTTATGTAAATTGTCAGTTAAATACGATGTAAAATTTAATGCGTCGTATACCTTCATCTCACAAGAACAGGCTAAGCCAATAAAGGTCGTACTGAGATAGTCGTTTATTAGAGTTACAAATAAAAAAGTAACATATCTGTCTTTATATAAAGTGCATTTATTAAATTACTATTTAATATGTCGTTTTGGAAAACAAATAGATATTTCTCATGTAACTCAGTTACAACAGAAAGTCTTAGTAAAACTAAAGACATTTTTTATAAGGAGATGTGAACTTTATATAACCGAGCTTTCCCGAAAGTATCCATCGCGCCGGATTTTTCGACAGTTGGCGGGACAGTCTTTAGTGAGTCTTTATTTCCAATGAGTATAAAATATTCATAATTACAGTTACATGGGCAGTAGCAAAACTTACCATCAAGAGACAAATAAAATCCTACTGCTACAATGTATTTATTATGTACATACATATACTTATGTATGTTATCTATTATTGTTTAAATTACAAGCAAAATTTGTTGAATACATAAACTTTATGATACAAACGGCATTGTAAGCGTTACATGATTTTACGACCAACGCAAATCTCTGTGAAGCGAGAAAAGAAAATTAAGTGTTCTTCCTATCCATTTCTATCCATGAATTGAGCTGTGGTTTTATAGTTACGAGCCGTAATTCATGTACCGTAACTATCACATTGCTACATTTCTCACAATAAAAATAATAAGAAAATCATAATCCGTATTGGCTTGGCTTTAATCACACAATAAATTTATTATATTTTACTTTATTATTATATATATATTAAAGCATTTTAAATATTAAAGCAGCTGCAGAATTTTCACCAATAGAATATTAAACGAAGATATTAAAACATTAAATATTGTAAAACATATAAACTACTTATTAAGTCCAATCAAAAATTAGATAGTAATGTTATTAAAAGTAAGTTTAATTAAATCGCGAGCTTACTGTTGAATAAGCTCTAGAGACCGTCTTCATTACATTGTCATTCGCTCGACAAACATTTGGAGAGCACTTTAGCACCCATAACAAAATAATTGGATTCTCGCATTTAAGAGTTATCCTAAATGAACCCGTATATTTGTTAATTCATTGGCGTTTAAGTTTATTAGCAATCTTTTAAATATATTCTTTTGTTTAAAAGGGACCTCTATAAAATGGTGGTAACGAAGAATTTTTTTATCTACTTTAGTACTTACCACATTGAATTAGATATTTGAAAAGATAGATAGATTTTGTAGACTATATAGACCGGTTTTTATCCTATTTGTTCTTACTTTACTACACTAATAAAAGAAGAAAAATAAAACATGGCCTGTATATTTTACTTAAGGTAACCATTATTAAAGTCTGAAGTACCTTTTGTTTGAACCCAGAGGACATGTTTGACTTAACTTTGAAGGATGCACTTTAAATGATGAGATTTTCTATTTTCTTGTAATTAAAATAATGTTGAAATATCTTTTATTTACACAATATTAAAAATATGTTAATGTTTATAAATAGTTTATTATTAGCTGTTACCTATATGGTTTCAGTTTTAAAACTATATGACTATTCTTTATTTAGTTACAATCATTACTTGTATATCCTTGTGTTATTGAGTGTATAACATCATAATATGTGTATAATTTTTTAATAAAAAAACTTATGAATTTAGCTAAATATGTTTATACTCGTAAAATTATACATTTTTTGAAGATTTACAAACAACATCTGATTTCAAGGGATTCTTTCACATATATTATATTTACAATAATATAAATAAATTGGAGTAATGTCTTCCTGTTGATCTGACGTAATTTATAAAATACATAATACAGAAAAATATTCTGTTACTGCTACTGTGTGTGTGTCACTGTGTCTGTGTGTACGGTGTGTCTTCGATTGATTAAAATGTTTAACCACGATTCTTTAGCTATTGTTGGTCAACGAATTTACATGACATTTTTCTCTTTGGAAGAGCCATGTTGTCAGCGAACATATAATTCAATTTACACCGAAGGTTGGCCTGCTAAGTGCTTTATAAAAAAAAATATAAATAACAATATTTTCGAATAAATAACCGATACAATAAACAGAACATACTTTTTAAAAATAAAATTCAGTTAAAACCAACTTTGAAGGAGTTAACAGCGTTATAGGAGTACTGTATCGTAGGTTCATTATATTTACCTAAACTCAGATTATATTTGACCGAAAAGTAGAGTTAACAAAACATAAAAAATAAAATAAAACTCGGGTACTGTTTTTACAATTCGTACATCATTAAAAGTTGTTTTTGACGGCTAAATTCGTTTGGAAGACAAAACAAATAAGACTTGGAAATTTCTTTTACTTTTTATCGCTGTCTTACTCGGATGTTATTGTTAATCACGAGCTGATAACAATATTAATGAAATAATAATTTCTTTTAGTGGTCTTTGTAAACCATGCCAAAATAAAGCAAAACAAATTCCTTTGGAAATAAAGTTTTGATTTTAACAAAGTAAAATAAAGTGATTTGCGATATGGTTGTGTAATAGGAGGCACTATTTTTCCGAATGAAATAAAGTTTGGATATATTTGAATAAGAAATTTGGATAAGATTTCACATAGGGAACTCATGTCTTATATAAATGGCAACTATTTTTTCCAATTCAGATTTTTCAATTGATTTCAACAATTTAATGCCTATTTCATTTATATATTGTCCATAAAAATTAAACCATTTTTTTTTTCTTGGCCTTAGGGGAATATGTTCTTTTAATATTTTACACAATTTTAATAAATGGATATAGTGTAGTTAAGTTGCTTATATAAATATATGTTAATAATGTTTGTTGGTGAATTATTTTGTAAGGCTTTGGTGTTTTCATCGGTTGTTGTGTAATTAAACTATACCAAAATATATGCATATAGCACAGTATGGTTGAACTCATGATATATAAGGTCCAATTTATAATATTTTACAATAAGATCACGCGATATATGTTATCAACGGTTTAAATATTTCAGAAGGCTTTTTTTATTTTATAAAGTCTTTATTATATATTATTATTATATAAAAAATAAACAAGTGTAACGACGTCTTTAACACTATTTTCAATTTATTGATATAAATAAGAGACAAAATTTCATAATAGATTTTAAATTAAAATATTTGATACAGTTTAAATTTTTTTATTTTATTTGTGTTTTTCACATTTTGAAAATTAACAATTAAATAAACAATATGGAGCTGTCTTTAGTCAAAATATTTTATTTTTGAAACTCCGATAATTGACATTGTTGTTTTTTAAACTTACTTTATAACATAATAATAAATACAACCTTTTTTTCTAAAAATAATCATATAATATATGTAAATGATACATGGTTATATGCTATGAAAATTATCTATCAGGTGCGTTTTTTGTAATGTGGCTAGAAAACATTACATAGCACATATAAAGATATTATTGATAACAATATATTATTATTGGCATAAGCAAATAATATATCTATACATTACTGATTTTTAAAAACTTCTGTATATAAATTCATTAAAAATTTTAACGTAAAGAAGATCCTTAAAATATGCTGTTAGTACATTAATAGTATTAGCTTTTCATCAGAAAACTTAAACGATATATTATGTTAGTAACAATATTAAGAAAAAATTTCATTTGATCGTAATATAAAAGTGTATTATAAAAATCTAGAAGAGAGTTCTTAACCTACTTGATCCAAAGATCCTTTATAATAAACTTTGTTAAAACCGTTACGAAGCTATTGAGTGAAGTGTTACTTAAATTTTCTTTCCCTTGAAAAAATAAGAAAAAAAGGTTTGTATTAAAAAGTAATGTTAAAATAATCTAAAAATTTTTAGTATTTTTTAAAGACAATTAAAAGTTAATGCGTTTTGAAATATTTCAATTTTTCTTGTACTGAGAATCAGTTATGTTATTAAATAAAATATTATATATTTTTTGGCTTCTTACTACAATGAAGAACTAAATTACACTTTTCTTCTTAGTCAGACTTCTATTGCCTTTGATTCTGCTAGATATCGGGAGCCGGACGTGAAGGAAAGGCCTTTTATTGTTTTAAAAATATTTATTTTCTGCGACTAGTAAAACATAAAATATGAAAAATAGACTGAACTGAAACTGTTGTTTATAAATTTATATTATTTATATTTCTAGTTCTATGTCATGTAAATTGAATCATCACTTACATCTCGTCTACCCGTGAACACGATTGCTGCAAAGCACTCGAAACATCGGGTTAAAATTAAAATGTAACCAAATTATACGCGACTTTTAATCCGTAAAAATAGTGTTATTTCCAATCATGAAATTAACAAATATATATTTTTTTGTTTTTTTATTTGACGGTAGTATTATTTATTAGTTTATTTATATCTAATAGAAGCTTACAATATTTTTGTAACATTCGTATGGATAATTCAAAATAAATAAATAATATAACATAAGAATGGGCTATTCAAAATATACAATACTTTTTCTCCTAATATTAAAAAAAATATTCTTTATGCTTATCAGCTTAATTTTTTTAAACTGTAATGTAGATCAGTGCGGTTTTTACTATTATTTAATATGAAAATTTACTAAGATAGTATGGTTTACTAAGTAATTTACTAAAGTACTATGTTATATATTATATGTTAATGTTCTTAAATGCCTACAAATTCGTTTAAGATAGAATATAAATATCTTCTCATCACAGTAAATAGTTTAATCTCTTTCATATAATCATAATTGAAATATATAAAAAAAAAAAAAGTTAATATAACAATTTACAATCTATTTTTATCAATGATATATAAAGCGAAATATATGGTAATACATTGCATCTTAGATCGTTTATAATGATATGGAAATATATATCGAGACTTTATCGCGT
>JAXUDW010087237.1:8473-31448 GCA_035222055.1 Mechanitis polymnia | reverse complement strand
TATTACCTGTACTTTCATAGATGTAATATAACTGCTGTATGTTTCCCTATACTCAATAAAATAAAAATAAAATAAAATAAAGTTACGTGTTTTATAAAAAAGACCGCATATTTCTAGAAAGTTGGAATATACTACTAATATAAAAAATGTGATTTTCTATATTTGAGTGTTCGTCTCTGAATCACAATGATTTTTGATATTATTTTTATAGAATTTGGAACAAACTTGCTATTTTTATACCAAAAAAATAATATACGGTTCTCATGGGAAAAACACGAAGCTACCATTCGTCATCAAAGGCCGCGAAGGCGGAATGATTCCTCTTCAACGGAGCGAAGCCGCTGGCAAAAAGCTGGTGTAGAATAAAAACTATTGTAACAGGTATAACAGGTTGGCGAGTTAAGCCCGAAAAAATATTTTTGTAAATTTAAGACAAATTTTGAATAAAATATAAAAATTCGATTTCGTTGAGGGCGTCCCATTTTTTATCAAATTTAAAAATAATTGATAAATATTTATGATACTATTTATTATATGTATATATAAGAATTGATTGATAGTTACTGAGTGGAATTTTATTATAATAAAACTTCCATTTGATTTAAATTATAATTAACATTAACGTACCTAATTACATAGCATCTCAAACTATTGAATCGTATAATCTTTATATGTATTAGATTTTTTATGATTTTTCCAAAATATCGTGAAATTTTAGAAATCAAAAAATTAAAAACTTGAAGTTAGAGAATTAAAAAGTTTAATAAAATAATAAAAAGTTAAGCTTTACTATACTTGAGTTACCTGGGCTTGTGTTTATCTGTATTATACTTAAATATTATATAACTTTAACATTAAATTAAGTAAACCCTGCTATTTATAAGTATATTGTAAAGAACTTATACTTGTCTGCAAAGCCTTGTAAGAATACGGAATATTGTGTATGCTGAGTAAAGCAACTGTTAACCACGTGTTGGCAAACTTGTTGAAGTCGTGAGGCGTCACATATAAAGTTGTCTTATTCTTTCTTTTCATGCAACACGGGCTATCTTTAGTTGATCTTTTCCTTGAAGTATCAAATGTTTTAGAATTGTTTTATTTAATTTAAAAGAGTCTTATATTAATTATAGATTTCACTACGAAACGTACACATTGTGAATGAAACAATTTCATACTTTTTAAATATTTATATAAAGATTATTTATTGTTATGAATACTCAACAACTATAAGTTATTTGTCCAATGGCATCCCAAAAACAAAATCCGCCCTTATATATAACGTGAAAAATGATATAATATATAATCCATTATAATTTAACTCTGTATGAATCAAGGTTTTTAATACATTAAAATTAGTTGATGAATTTAAGTTACAATTCTTTTATTACTTATTTGACATTATAAAAATGGTTTTAAATACTTTTTTAAATATATTCTTGTATCGTATTCTCTATTCCATTTGCCATATAATCTAAAGTTTTGAAATAAGTTAGGTAATCAGAATAACGAAAATTGGCAAAACTTCCCTCTAATATGTTTTCGAGTCTATTGTTTTATTTCTGTTATTAGGGCAACAATTTAAAAAAAGTGGTAAAAATAGTTTTCTGGAATTTATAGTAGTATAGTATACATCAGCTAATACATTGTTTAAAACCTCTGTGGGATCTCAAATAGATCGAATGCAAATAACAACAAATTATGTAACACACTATTATTTAAAATAAAAAGAAAACTGAATTTTAATATTTGTTTAAGTTTAATAAAAAAAGGATATAACAATAAAATAAAATATAAAAATATAAGATATATTGCAGTTTTAATTTTTTATATTTATTTATATGTCTATTTTGAGAGATATTGTATAAAATACATTTACTTTAAAACTTCTAATTCAGAGAATGTTTAGAAATACAATTTATATCAAGTAAAAATAATTGCATGAGACCGGGAAAGATAAATAAATATACACAGGATTCTTCCTGTGTAAAACAATCTAGTAAACCGTATTTAGAGAAATAATGAAACTAGAAGAATTTATAATTCTTGTACGGGTCAGGTCAAAAAACTTATATAATTGACATTTGAATAAGTAAATGAAAAGAAAAAAGTATATCGGCAGTGAATTTCATAATATTTATTTATTTATTAAAAAAAAATATAACTAATAAATATTTTTTTTTCCAGTTGAAATTATTTTTGACTGACAAAGACGCATCGATTGGTAACACAGCCATCCTTTTTATATCGCATATACGCGGTTGTAATATTTAAAAAAATCTAAAATATATCGTCGATTATTGATGAGAAACTAATTAATTAGCTCTATGTTTCACGAATACGCATCGATTGTATCAAAACGAAGAGAATTGCAAATCAGGTCGTCAAAAAACGGAGCCGAAAAATACACATACATAAATACACCTTAACACACACATCTATACAGTGTCTAGAATCACTCAAGATATACAAAACGTAAAGATATAACAAGAATCCGGTTTCATAAATCAGGGTAAATATAATAACTTCCTTAATCAGTACGTCAATAAGAATTATTCAATAAATATGGGGACAAGAGAATTAAATAAGATAAACATAATTAACCTCAATCACGTATAGTGTTACCAAAACCGTTTATGATGTACAACAAAGTTTTGATGATTATGAGAACGAAATTTTATATGCGTATATAAACCAGCAAGCGTCCAATTGGTTCAATTTTACAAAATGTTATTGAAATATTAGCAATTAAAAAATTTTAAAAGTCAATATATAGTTTCAATGAAGGCTATTCATAATTGATGGAATTTGATTACTTAATTTATTTTATTCAAAATAGTGATCTATAAAATATTCAATAAAAAAATGTATTATAATTATTAAAACAAAAATTATAATAATCTGATTTACGAGTAGCAAATTGGTAATAAATTCAAACATTATAAAGTCTATCTTTAGGGAAATTTGTTCAATAAAATTCTTATCAAAGAAGTGTTTGAATAATTTGCGGTGGAACTTGTGTTATCAAGTGACGTCACGTTAAATAATCTTATACTCTTATTTTTATAAGTTTAAATGTTATAGTTTACTTTGATACACTTTTTATATGATATATCTAAATGCAATATCGATGTGAGTATAAATAACCCTAGTACACACACAGTACACACACAGTACACACTAACATCAGATACGAGGAATTTCAACATTAGATGCCCATTCTCAGTTGTATCAAAATACCGCTTCTGTTTTTTTTATATTAGTACGTAATTATAATTATCTGGCTGTACTCTCGTGAAAACTATGCCAAATTTGCCACGAACCACGAAAGCTTAAACTCACAAAAAAAATAATAATAATAAAGTTTCTATTCTACTTTCCATTTAAGCTATTATCTCTTCATATTATTATATTTGTTAGATACAAATCAATATTATATAAAGATATAACGTTAGTTAAGATAGAAAAAAAAACGCTCATATAGGCTTAGGAAAATATGAACAAATAGGAAAATATATAGCGAAAAATATTCAAATAGACCATATATTATTTGTGCATTTCTCTACTTCTGATCTTATCTCTTAAAAACTTGGCACATCTGGCATAAATAACCTATTTTTTATATGTTTGTAGTTACCGGTGTGTTTGCTCATGCCTATGTTAACGGAAAAAAAAAACTACTTTTTGTGAATGTAATGAGTACAATTTTATACAATTGTACAGTCTATTACAGTACAGATTCTTTCTACAATTTTCTTCTTTATCTTCATTAAATCAATCTGCATAATATAGTTCGTTTGCCACTCAAGGAAATGTAGTTATTAATATTTCTTGCAAGAAATCCTCTAGCGTTATATATAAGATTATGTTTTTATGTTTAGCCGCAGTTGGGGACCAATAACAATTTGCTTGATAACTACAATTAATTATTTAAAATTGTGAACATGTGTGTTTACAACATCCATATTATATTAGTGCATCCATATGTTAGTTGCTCCTTTTTATTAAATATATTATTTTTTATTTGATAGTTTTGACAACCGTTCCGAGCAAAAAATACAATACGTTTGAAATATACAATCTACTACCTGCTAATAGGCGCTTAGCTGACGAGAAAATCAGAACCCATTAATAACTTTTAAGCAACTACAACTAATGTACAAAAAATATTATTATAGAAAATAAAAGTTTTATATAATGGCTTTTATATAATGGCTCAGTATAGAAAGAATAATACAGACTTAGAACTACTTATTAAAAAGTGGAATGGAAGAATTTGTGGTTTTAATTTCATAATATTTATCTTTATTTATTGGTTGATCGTTTGATATTAACATGTATAAAATAATAATTTGTATTTTTATTTATTTACATTTAATTCAATACATTTTTTTTTTTGGAACCTCATTACTGATTCATCAATGTCGGAGTTTTTGTAACAAAATGTTTGATTTATGTTTAAATATTATTAAAAGCAAAAAATTGGTTCTTATTTAACGCATATGTGTTACTGTAAATAAAGAAAACATTAAAATATATTTAAAAAAAAGTTATCATGGTTAAAAAACTACTACAGATTATAAAGCTAAACCTTCTTTATAATAAATATAACGTACTTATTTATAGAAATATGGGATTTTCTACTAATATTAATTATACGTTTTTTTTTATTTTAATATGTTTTGTCAATCAGAGAAGTTCTATGAAAATTTGTAAAAAAATTTAACACAGAGGTTGTAATAATACTATAACAGATTCCTATAATACTATGAAAAAAACACGCAGCTACCATTCGTCATCAAAAGAAGCGAAGCCGCAGGGAAAAGCTGATTCGTAATAAAACTGTTGTAACATACAATTCGTGTTGACGAGTTAGACCCGAAAATGAAAAAATATTTTATTGTATGTGTTCCAATACATTGAGAAGCACTAAAGAGACCGTTTATTTTCGTAAAAATTAATTAATACTAACTTTAGGTAATTTTATTAAAAAATATTATTCATTTGAGTGAAATCATAAATTCGGCACACAGCTAAACAACTGGTACATTTTTGGAAAAAAAAATTCGAGGTTACATCTATACGTATCTCTGTATATTTAAATTTAAAGTCATTTTATATAAGCAAATATAATAAAGAGAAAGTTTTTAAGTTTGATTTATAAAGTTTATTCTCTATTAGAACGCTGCATTATTCTTGAGTAAAATACAAAATATTGTGTATGCTCAGAACAGCTACTGTTAACCGCGTGTTGGCAAACTTGTTGAAGTCATGAGGCGTCTTATTTTATTTTCCTATCTTTCCAGTTATGTTATGTAACGAAAGATAGGAAAATAAAATTTAGTTTATCTCTCTTTATCTATCTGTATCTCATATCTCAAATGACATTTACAATTATTTAATTAGATTTGTAAGGTAGTGTCGTATATGTATTATAGATATTAAAAGAAAAAGTACTTGCAATGTAGTCAAATGCGTAAAAGCTATAAAACAAACACACTCGAAACAGTTTCATGTTTCATTTGTCATATTAGATAAACTTATAATAATAATTCCTGTTGTGACAATTTAAAATCTTTGATTTTTTTAACAGTGGCGTTCGAAACAACACTATTCGTTCTTAAATGTAACGTGAATTATGACAGAATTTTTCATCATTAATAATTTATATCCGTATTTTTCAGTATTTAAAGTCAGGAATAAGTACTAGTGCTAGTCTTAAACAAAAATATTTTATTTCTTGTATGGCGTTTTAAAAAATGGTTTTAAATGAAGTTAGCAAAAATATTTTTGTATCATATTCCATTTGCAGTTAATCTAAAGTTTTGAGCAATGGAAACTGGCAAACTCGCTCGCTAACATGTTTTCGACTCTTTTCTTTTATTTTTAATCTCTGTTATCTATCAGAAAATTGGACAAACAATTTAGAAACTACTATTTAGAAACTTGTTTATACTACTTTAAAAACAAGTCTCTAAAACAAACGTTAGTATAATTAGTTAGTATATGTTTTCAAACATACATATTCCTGTCCAAACGACACACATATTATTATTTTTTATGTAAAGAAAGGTTAATTTCACTATTTGTTTAAAATTCATAAAAGTGTATAAAATAACATATAATATAAAATTTTATTGTATAAATTATATATCATTATTATATTAATCTGGTCGGGTATAAAAGGATACAGATTTCACTAAACAGTGTTTGCAGTGACTCTGTGTTGACCGAGAGTAGATCAGCTATCAGCAGAAGGTCAAAGCAATAAGGTAGATTAAGTTAGGGGAGTCAACTTTCTTTGTGACTCCTCGGACCAGCTGGGTGAGATCTCACAAAAGGGCGAGCCGACTCCTCTCTCTCTTGGTCTGTGGTAGGTTTTTAGGTAAGGATATAATGTTATTGCTCATGTCACCAAAAAACTAGCATCTTCAAATTTTCGGAGACGCCCAAAACATGTCATTGCTAGGGTACAAGCATATGCTGGCACTTGGTTTAAGGTTGTGCTCCAAAGTATACCCTGGTTAGCATAAGTACGATACATTTAATGGTCATTTCATAGTGTCTCGAGATAAGATGTTGTTTATCTGTCTCGTAGTGATATAAATTGGGAGTGATATAAATCTCGGTGGATAGAAATTGGGAGTTTTAATAGGTAGGAAGATGGCAGTAGATCGTACGGACTAATCTGGAGACTGCTTGCATGTCCTTCCTCCCTACCAAAAGTGGCCATCGTGCAGATGTCTGGTAGCTCACGGGCGCGATGAAAGACTGCGGGAATGTTTTGTCACCTGTCAGCACAGCCTTTCGTGCACGGCGGGTTTACAATATGGTCCCCTACGAACTGTGTATGTGAATTAAAATATGTACCTCAATGCCTTGTATTAGATATTGAATGTGTAAGGTTTTTATAGAAAATAAAATTTTACTTAAAAAATTTTTTGAATAAAATAACCTAATATTCAATAATTTTCAATCTCTTTCATATACGTATTATTCTTATTTTTACCGTTACATAAATACACACACACAGAATTTGGTATCAAAGTTCTAATCAAATGTATATAGATTATAATGTTACCTAAATAATTTGTATATACCGTACAATTGATCTTTAAGTTAATTTCAGAATTTCATTTCTTGGATATCAACTGAAGACTTTTAATGATTTTTCTTTTCCAAAACGATTACACTAATTCCAAAATTGCCATTGTTAAAAAAGGTAATTTTTCATATAGTAAAACAAATATTTTAATTTTATATATTGGTTTCATAAGGGCTACTTCACATCACTAAAGTTTGATGAGGTAATTGTCCGTCAGTTCGTCCACTTTGGTATGTTACAAATGGTACCTCGTTACACCTAATATCTTTAAATTTTTCCGTCTGTAACTTTATCGCTTAACCAACTTTTTCTGCCTTTTTACGATATATTCAGTATTGAGAATTTTAATAATATGTGTAAGATTACACAAAACTTTGTTTTTTTTTTTCGAAGTCATCTACTCGAATATGCCAAATTATACACAGTTCTAATGAATAATAAAGAAATAAAACCACTAAGAGTTAAGTAAAAAATAAATAAAAATAAACAAAACCAATTAATAATCAAATGCATAATAAAAATGGAATAATAAAGAGCACATGTTTATATTCATTTAAAATTTACTGTTAAAAATGTAGCCAAGTGGAAATGTACAAGAAAATCGAATTTAAAATGACCTCCAGCTAATGTTCGAGAGTGAGACGAACTACTTTACGATCTCCATTCTTTTTTGAAATCTTATATTTAGAACGTGTTCCAAGTTTTTTTTTTTCTTTTTACCAAAAGGAAATAATATTTTTAATCTAACTATAATCTTACTTTATCTTTTGCACTTTATTCTGAATTTAGATATTATGATTTTGATTTTGAAATTCAGTTATTTTTTTGTTTTAATATATAAAATTTCCTGGTTATTTTAACGATGTATTTTAAGTATACTACTAGAATATAACCACACCATATATGCACCGCTACAACATTTAGGTGAGGGTATTATACAATATCAATTAATAAAGAGATGACGACTACCTTCATATGATAAGAATTCCTAATAATGAATAAAATAATAAACCACATCATAATATTCTTAAACTAATATGTAGGTGGCGCTACTGTTGTGTACTTCCTTGAAACAGAACTACTTGTTAACATTTTTTTCATTTAAATTATAATATGCAAATATTGCTAACTATACGTATTCAAATTAAAATTACTATGTATTTCAGTACCTGATGTAGAACATACCCATGAAGATCTACAAAGAATAAAATCATAATAAATTAGAACATTACAAAGTCTTTACGCAGGAGTCACTTGTTCAATCAAATACTTGTTAGCAACGAAGTGTTCTTACATAGAGACTGTTTTAATATTTGAGGATTCTCGTATAAATAAAACTTAACTTTTTAATCTAATGTTTTGTTATACAACGAATATTAATTATAACAAAAACATAAAATAACTTGTAAATTATTAAACATACTTTTTTATATTAAGGGCGAGAAAATAACTGGGACATTACACTAAATTAGTCGTCGTTCCAGTATATTAGACTGTTTAAAGTAGTTTATTAAGACAAACAGACAAGATTAAATAGAGTTTGAAAATATAACTGCCCAGTTCTTCAATTTAATAGCATCGCTTGCAAATTTCAATTTAATTACTGCCATTTTATTCTGTTTTCCTATTCATAAAGAGCGAGTACTTCAGCGATTTAATTTGATAGACAATTAACTGAAGACCTTAGTCGTACAAATAAAATAATTCGATTAAAATACAGCTGCATGAACTTTATTAAAGTTAAGGTGTCGTATTTTTATCAAAGACAATAAAACTGATTTAACTAGTACTGTGTACTGATATCTACCAAAGAAATGCTTATTTAAATCAGAACATTTCTAAGATACTGGATTTTGTTTTAGTATTTGTCTTAAATGATAGTCATTCATAAGATTTCAATTACCAACATCTATCTAATGACTTAACCATTATTTTTGTATTTACATTCACATTTCCAAGTACATTTGGAACCCAACTCATAAAGAGCGTCTCATAGTTATAATTCTTATAATATTTGAATATCGCGTGTCCTTTATGACAACTTTCAGAAAATATATCTGTTTTATATAACTTTATATTGTGTCTGGAACTACAATTGGTAGTGTTATACTTAATTTATTTTTCTATAAAGTCTTTTTTCAGTTATTAAGAGATTTAAAAAACAACAAAAATATTAAGAAGAGCCAAAATCAATAGAAATATTGAAACTATTACAGAAGGTATTAAAATTTAGTTTGTCTTTATTTCTTTTGTTACAGTGAAAGAAAATCCTAATCTTTAAAATATATTTCAATAAAACTTTTTTTCGGATATAACTCGCGTTTACAGACACCATCATCTCGTCTTATCGCCAACACGTTTGCTGCAAAGCATCCGAAACGTCGAGTTAAATATAAAAATGTAACAATAAACGCGAGTTATATCCGAAAAATAGTTTTATTGAAATGTGTAGTACTCGTGTAAATCTTAGAAAACATCTTTAATATAGTTTTTAGTTAAATTACAAGTTTATATATATATATATATAACTAATTCTTATTTATATATTATAATTTACTTATCCGTATTATTGATTGTAATCTTTCTTGTGCTTCTTTTTTATATTTAAATTGGAATAAAAACCAAATACCCCTCAAAGATATAAATAATAAGTGCGCAGATTCAAAGTATGGCAATATATATTAGAAATAAAAATAAATCAGTAGAACAGTCATTAAATAAATGGTAATAAATTCGAATATTATAATATCTATCTTTGTTCAATAAAATTCTTATCAGCGATCTTGAATAAATTTTATTGAAGTCGAAATTCTGTTACATTAGACCAGACTTAATGTTTTTAGAAAAGATCATTTTATACTTTCATAAAACATCTATTTGCCATTATTTTCTTTGATATTTTGTGGCATATTATACAAGTGTTATTAAACTTGCTGAAATTTGGTGAAAAAGCCCGCATGGATTTGTTTTTCATTAATTTAAATATTAATTAAAATTTATATTTTACAATAGGTTTGACCAGTTCTGAGAAAATATATTATGATGCGTCCAATAATTTATGAGCTACAAGTATTTATTTGGTAGTTATTAATTAATTAAGATTAATATTTGTACATGAAAATACTGAAGCTTTTTCTTTAATGATAGTAATTTATTCATTCTAATAACTATTTACAAGTTAAAAACGTCTAAAGTAAGAAGCTTTAAAATCTTAAAAATAAACCTGTTCCTGATTCGTATTATAGAAATTATTATTAATTTAATGTTCATTAATATATTATATATGTGTGATGTTTTTATATCGGTAACGTTTATTTATTCTATAGGTATATATTTTGTTTCTTAACAAATTATTATTTGTTTTTATTTCTCTCCTTCTTAAAAACAATATCTTTTAATATTTTTTTATTTATAGTTTCGACAGATTCAACTCAAGGCTTATGTAACGGGATCTACGGTGTTGTGTTGTTTTTTATTAGTACAGGGACGTGAAGCGGGAATGGCTACTCTCTTGATAACTACATTCAGGTAAGAATGAAAAGGATAAGGTATTACTGTTGATTTTTATAAAAAAATGTATATTACAATTTTATATATAGAGCAAAGCCGATCATTATAAATGAATGAGAGTAATTCATTTTTATTATTATATTATTCAGAGTTTACATTGTATATTATTTGAAAGAAATGCCACATCCATCACCGACTGACATCGTACATCCGTCTTGAAACCGTTCATTAAAGCTCCAACAGTTTAATTCTACTCAGAAGAACTTAATTAGAGCCGCCATGGCAGTTTTAATTTTATAATTCATTTATTTTATGTTTGTAACCTTACCTTTATTATACAGCTTTGTTCTTTACTGTTCGGTGAAATTCAACTGTAAGTTCATAAAACTGTAAATGCTACTTTTGTTAAAATGAAATAAAATTTGGTTCATTGATTACTATTATCCTATAATCATTTGTCTTAATAATTATATATAAGATATAAAAATTTGAAACAAAAGACATATTTCATTAAAGAATTCAACGTGACATACTGTGTAGTTCTTTCTATTGCAATAGTTTCTCACGGGCATGCTTTTGTTGTAGCGCAAGTTATAACTCTATGTCATATGATTTTTTATTTATTAACGATATTAACGAAACCATTTCAATTATTTATTAACAACAAATTAGGCTCTTTTAATTCTTAGGCTCAGGATTCAAGAACCAGGGTTTTTTAAAATCTGATAAAGACCCGATTACGCTACTTTCCAACTACCGATTTTCTACTTATTCCCGAAAGATATTTACGACCGATGCCACTTAGTTGATTACTTGTTGCGTTGAATTTTTGGAAAAGTGTATAGTTATTTTTAAGTTAAGACAAGCTTTCGTCTGCGATTTCATAGGTTCGATTACCTCCTTAAATAAAAATCTACTATCTTTTAAAAATCAAATTTTTACTTTAACATATCCTTCTTACATTAAAAAATACGAGGACTGTATATTAAAACGAAAAAATATCAAAGTAATCTTTATAAACCAATAGAATATAATAAATATAAACAAATTTATAAGAAAAGAGAAATATAAAACATTTTATTTTCTGAAGAAAAAAATATATTTTCACCGGCAAATACAATCGGTACTGTGAAAAATGAATATAAAAACCATTTTCGAATAATAAAAACCTACTTAAAAATTGAGAAGTGCAAAATTCTGAATACTAGACATTTGCTATGATCAACAATATTTTGAGGTGGCCTCAAATCAAATGAAATTAATTATGGTGGCTCGTGTACAATAAAAAAAATGTCTTAACGCAACATGTATAGTGACGTCAACAAATCCAAGTAAAGTTTTCTTTTGTCAACTATATGAGGTGCTTATACCCTAGACTCACCCCTCCCCCCCCTCCCGAATGTTTATGAGTAAGCAACTCGAATACGCAGACACGTGAGGACAGACGGCATTAATGGTCTTGTTCAGAATCCGTATGTGTTGTGAATTTATTTTGATTGTCGCCCACTTCAGAAAAAAGTTCACCGCCCCTCGTTAAGGCGAATACTCTTAAGAGTTCATAGTACGATCCGGTTTGGTCGGGTTTTAAAGAGAAAGTATACTTAGTAATTCATATTTTTTTTATTTGTAAGATATAATTTATCAGAGAATAAGTATATGATTAAATTCATATTTTATTACGAAAGAACTCTAGTGGTCTCCAGCATTATTACTAATGATATGTTATTGCTGCTTTGGACAAGTCAATGACCCATGCAAATATTTTGTTTTTCATTAATTTGCTTTTATATTTGTTTTTAAAATTATTCTTATTCAAGTAAAGTGCGGGAAAAAGTTTTAAGGTAAAAACTTTATCTGTTGTTACATTTTATCTGCTCGATAATTTATTGAATAGAGTACAAATACACTCCGTATGTATTTGCCTCGGTCGACATAATATGTTGCTTTATTTTCAAATTAGAATTTTATAACTTTACCTGGAGAGTTTTTATTTTCAATAATTACTTTCATGTGAATATCAAAAATATTTAGGGTTACAATAACATTAAAAAAAATCTACAAAAATAACTTTACTTATATTTTGAGTCGAAACCATTAAAATTAGTAAAACAAGACGCAAAGACTCAGAAGTACCATACACTAAATTCATAATAAATTACAACATTAAAAAGTCTTTATGTAACAGTCATTTGTTCAATCAAATACTTGTTAGCAACGAAATGTTCTAGCAACTTTAGCTGAATACTGTTTTATTTTAAGGAAAATATTTTAAAATATATCTAGCTTATGTAGTATCTGAAGAATATATTTATAAACGATAGAGAAATCACTACTGTTGGTTATTTGTTTGCATTAGATCACATATTTGCTGATGGCACAAAGTCATCTAGTGGTTCTGGACTCAATTGAGAGGCGTGCAAAAAGGATCATTGGCGACCATGATTTGGTTGAAGCCAACCTACAAAGCCTTGAGCACAGGCGTAGAATCGCCAGTCTCTCATTATTCTATACATTTTGGAGAGTGTGCACAGGAATCACGTGACGTTATTACCCCATCCCCCTTACACCAACGGACATCCCGACGCACGGCGAGTATCCATCCTTACGTTATGGACATTCCACCTGTCCGAACGAAACGCTTTTCTTTATCTTTCTTTTTCCGCCGACGAAGAAATGGCACAGCTTGCTTGCGTCGGTATTTCCGTCCGGATACAATGTGGGTCAAGAGAAGAGTGAATAGGTTGCTAAGTTAATACGCCTTACCACCTATGACTACACTTCCACTTTCCAATAGGTGGAATGTAGTCAAGCATTAATTAAACTGTATAAAAAAAATAATCATATAACACTTCTTTATAAAGACAAGAGAGTGGAATAAAATAATTTAAATGTTTTTATTTTATAACCACCTCAATTTCAATTTACGTGCTTCTGTTTTATTCTATTTTCCGCCTTTCGAGTACTTTAGCTGTATAAAGTAATTTGAGAGACAATTATCTGAAGACCTCAGCCGTATAAATAAAATAATTATGATTTAAATAGAGCTGATAGAAATAGAACATTCTAAGAGTTATTTTGTGAAAAATTTAGATTTTCTTTTTAACTTTTCGAGTTTAAAGAAAAACTAAGATTAATTGTCAGCATTCGTTTGTTATTTTTTTTATATTACAAGTATAAAATAATGTTAAAGTAATCAATTTAGTGTTAACCTTAGTTACTTTAGTTTAGTTAGTTTAGTATTTAGTTTTAGTTAAAGGCAAAAAAAAGGCAAAAGTGTTATGAAAACTAAAAATAAGCATCCTTTTTAAAATATACATACAGAAATTCTTTCATCACCTAGAAAAATCTTAGTATATTTCTTAAGACATTATTTTTGGCAATCGAATGTGAATATTTATTAATTATTATTATGCTTTATTATATTATATACGTATTGCATATAATCACGAAGCATATATACTGTTATGCTTACCATATGTCACACTACATACTATTGTTAGGTAGTGCAGCAGATATTGATATCAATCTATTATGATGGTAGGAGAGTTGTTAAAAATAATTAGATAGAAGTTTAAAATATGACAACATATGATTCATATGTTTATGAAAATTAAAATTTCGTACACATACTAATAACAATAGCATATAGATATTTTCTTTTAAATTATATACACAAAATAAACGTGCGCTACTGCCAACCAGTAGGATTTATAAAATAACGAATTTCTTCAAGTTTAATTGTAAATTTAATTTATTAAAACTCCTCTCAAATTCAATAAATTGAAAACATACATTAACGATGTTATAAGTTACTATATAATGTTATAAGATACTGGGAACTAATTGTATTTTAGCGACTAACTAGTCACCTACACAGTTTGTTTGAGGTTGTTGTTTGAGCACTACACCGTTTCCTTAGAAGTAATTACTTTGGGTAACATTGGGGTTGGGTTGCTCTTCTCTATCGAATATGATGAAGGGGCTGATTGGTGACCCTTTCGCCGTGATCGTAAGCATGTGCTGGTTGGGATGAGTGGTCAGTCAAAAAATTATTGATTAAAATCATTAGACCTGCTCATCGAATTAAATGCAATGGTTGATATCAAATTATGTACTAAATATTTTGAAGTTGGTGAAACGGTGATATTAAGAAAAAAATATCTTGCTGAGTTTGTTGGTTGGTTCTTTTCAGAACTAATGTGGTTTTAACTTTAAGTTGGAGAGTGTCGTTACAAACAGACTTATTTCACTATGTATGATTATAAAATAGGCCCTTCTGATACTTTAATTTTATAGACACAAGTGATGACTGATTTTGATTTCAAAAGGACAAGAAGTAAATAAATAAATATTTATAATTCTTCTTAAAAATGTTCTCGTTAACAAATTTCTACTATTTGTAATTGCTTTCTACTTTAGAACAACTTACTATACTATCTGTCGTTTAAAATAACGTTTAAGTTATAGTGAATAGTAAAGTTCTATGGACATAAAGTTTTATTTGCACGATTTTTCTGCTTTTTTTTATTTTCATCGGGGCTTGAAGCAGGATATTTCTATTCCCTTGATAACGGCATTATCAAAATAAACGTTGACAAGGGATTTGTTGGATGTAGGATTCCAGTTACAAAAAAATATACAAACTGACATGTTTCATATTGATTATACCTGATACACAAACCAAGGAGCAGTTAGAGTACGATTATACCTGATATATAAACCAAGAACAAATAGTATTATATATTTATGTTTACTTTAATGATGCGTAATCGTAGTATTCTATATTAATTAAAAATACTGGAAAACCTATTATTCTACTAATATCATACATCCGTATTAAAACCAACCATAAAAAGCAATAATATCTCCCATAGCAGTTTTAATTTCATAATAAATCTATTTATTTATGACTGCAAGCTTTATTATTTGTTTGTCACTTTATGATTCAGTATAATTGAATTTGTAGACCTCGCTGATGTTTTCAAAAATCCGTCTTCTGGAAGCTTTTTAAGTCGATCCAGATGAGTAATAATAATGGAAGTTTGGGTTTTTATTGGATAAGTGTGCCATATTTTGTTTCAGAGATATTTGAATGAATAATTTTACATATTGCAAATATATTATAAACAAATAATCTTTCTAAACAATTTCATTATTAATGTTTATAGACAGCTCTTTAAACAACCTCAAGATAGAGATAGGATTTGTTTTGGTTTTTAAAATGAGCCTTTATTAGCAAACTATACAGATGGTTCGGTGATTGTTGTACCCTTTTGATCTCTGGCTATTCAAAACACTATTCATTTGACGTATAATTTCTAATACTATATCATGGCGTATAATATTGACTTCTATTCAAAAGTACCCTACACTCAACTAACAAGTGTTTAGGCGATGCTTTCCACAGATGTTGCAAGACTTTTTAGTGACTTTAATCCCTCTTACTAAATTATTGTGATCAGGAGAAAAAAAATCTCTTTTTTTATATTTATTAAAGTTATTTTTTATTTTTATTATTGAAACGTGATAAATAAAAAATCTCAAAAAAGAATATTTAACACTTACTACATTTATGCAATACGTGTGATATTTGTAAGAAACCGGTGATTTTTCGTATGAATACTCTAAAGCAGATATTACATTGTACAACTCTACTTGGCGTAAACTCAACTAGCATATTAATATCACATTGAAAGGGTTGGTTTTGCGGCAACTGGTATCTATTAAGTCATTATTATTTTATGTATCATGGTGTTTAATGGACTAGATAGTGTATGGCCATATTAGGCTCTTTACACTTTTAATTATTTAACACTAAGTACTTAATCAAGTACTATAGTACTGTAACATTACTTTAGAAGGCTGATAAGCGCCGGCGATATGATTGTGATACGAACGTCGTCTTTGCAGATGGTGCTCAAGGACAACTATGAATTGGAATCTCAAGCTCTATTTTTAGCTTTATGTTTTAAAATAATTTGTTAAACCAAATTTATTATATTATCAAATAAAATAAGTTGAAACTTACACGCTAAATCAACAATAAAAATGAGTTTATGGGAAATAATCAATCTACTAGAGATTTCCGTAAAACTATGAGGAAAATCGTAATATGGGTAGTTTAACAAGCTTGAAGCAAACAATTAGGTCGTCATGAAACACAAATGAGTACATAGCCCTCCACTCGAGCTTCTGCTGGTATGTTGACAGACTGACGGCCGATAGTAATAGAGCAGAGTAGCTTGATCCAGAGATACCTTTGAAACATTACAGAAAGTGTCTTTTTTACAATTTTTACAATCATTTCGCGTTTTAAAAACCGCTTCAGAGACAATCTAAGTGTGAAGAAGAACAAGCTAGTTTTAAAATCAATAAAAATCTGTAAAACTCAAAGTTACCAACATATTTTCTAACAAAAAATTTAATTACAACAAAAAAATATATAACATTAAAAATATGATACTTTTAATATTATATTTTATTATTAAACAATAAAATTTAAAGAAGTCTACAAATTTTAGAATTTTTCATTCTATCGTTCAAATCACTGTCTAATATTGATAATATATTTTTGTACAAAGTTGTTTATAAAGAGGAATCCATCCTATGGTACATACTTTATAACTAAAATGTCTTTGTGAAATTGAGGGCATTTAAGTCAATAAATAAAAAAATAAATAATATACGGTAATTCTATGTGTCCCCTACTCTGTAAGTGACACTCAAACGCATGTCACGTCACTATCCTCGAAGATTAGTCCTCAACAACGCTAATTGAAGTTAGAACTTTTAGTAATGTAAATTAAGCTACTAGTTGATTAAAGTGAATTGCGAAGTCAATTTTAATTTAATAGTATTAAAAAAAACAATACTAATTATTTTATTATGCTAATATTTTTTTTAAGCGATAAATTAGTGATTAAATAACTAACTTAAAAAAATTGTATGGCCAAGTATTGACCTTTCATAATGTGTTTCTCTTTTGAATCAAATAAAAATCTAAAAATATTGTCTTATTTTTTTTTTAACAAAAAAAAAAATTTCTTAATTCTTTTATGATTTAAAGTCTTATAAATAACGTATATACATTACTTAAAAAAATATATTTTTTATAATAAATATAAAAAAAAGATAAGTAAAAATTATTTCAAAGCTTATAACATCTTAGTTTCTAAACTGATCCCTGTTTTTTTTTGTTAACTTTGAAATTGAGAAGAGCAAAAAGAAGGAGTGTTCTCGTCACCACCATCAGTGTGACCTGATGGAAACGACGAGGTTACTCTAAAAACCTTTTATTAAAATTTTAATAACATGAATAAGTACCGTGAATCTAATTTAAAATTAATTTAATTCCCAGTTTCAAAAATATGAGCATAAATATCTCTATAGAATTTTATTTTTGTCTACTTTTAAATTTTGTTAAAATATCGTGAAATATACCAATAAAAGCGTTGGTTCGTTATCATTATAATTTAAAAAATTCGGCAATTACTTTTAATTAAATTTTATAGCTATCAATTTCTAGTTCTAGGTATTAATGACATTTTAATAAGTCCGATGTTTATATAATGTAAATTAAATTTTTGAAAACAGTTTTTTTTAATCTTTCGCTTAATTTTCTAATATAATTAAAAAATAATGTTTTCATTTAAGTGGAAGTGAAAAATGTTCATTATGAAAATTAATAAAAATTAATTATTATTTTAATAATAAATGGAAATCGAAAAAATTAAATATTAAGTTCATTTATTTTAATTAAAACTAACATGAATCAAATTTAAAAGTCTGGTCAGCAGAAGCAGAAGTTCTTACTGCATAAAGAAGAAGAAGGTCAATTAAAAATTTAAAATGATCTGAATTACAAATATAACCGTGTGTAAGAAAAAATGTTAAAATAAAACTCCTTTTACAGTTTTTCTTTAAGAAATTGCTTTCAATACCTACTGTTTTTTAAACACATATGTTAAACCAAAAAACTTTCTCATAAATTAGCTATAATATAAATAAAGTCAGAACCCTAATACTTCAGAGAAAAACACATTCATTAAGCTAGTTATCTTCAGTTTCAGATTTAGCTTAGATTACTTCTCACATCAGTTTTTTGTTATTCTTCGTAAGAACAAGAGATTTTTTAATAAATGAAGCATGATACCGCCAAAAGATGGATGACATACTGGCTTAAGAGTGTTCGTTGCGATAACTCGTGTCACTCACTTTTTTCTTGTTGTAAAAAAAAAGTATATAACAAAATGTAATGAAGCAGTTTTGATACAAAATATTTGTAAACTATAATTTCCTGAGTTTTGATTTTAAAAGTATTTGAATGACGAACTCTGTTAACTATATTTAAAAGAATTCTCTCATTCACATGCCAACTCGTAGTGCATCAGCGTGTTGAAAGGTGAGAACGTAATACTAAAGACGACCTATACTCACGTCGATGGAACACGTAAAGACCAACTATTAACGTCAATTTTGAATCTTACAATAAAATCTATGAATATATACTCTATGATTCTGCTACTTTTTCTGATGAATTTCCCAAAAATAATGACTATAAAAAACGTGAATTTTTACTTTTCTTTACGCTCAGGTAATTTTTTCAATTTATCTTTAGAAACCCAATTAGGAGCAAAGCATGAGCTTAATAGAGTTATACTTTTAAAAGTAGTCGCCTTACTAAGTTTTTTATTTTCCAACTTCAATATTGAACTAATCAAGCTGTATACAAAATATATTTTTAAAAGATTGAAAAATATTGAATTTCTGAAAAATATTTGTTATTCATGGTGATAACTTATTTTCCGAGTCAAGGCTACGTTTTAGTTTCAAAAGAGTTAACTAGAACTAATACATACGATATGAAGTAACCAAGTTGCATCTAAAATTAAAAATGAATTAAGTAACAGTTAATTCATTGATATCGCTAAGATGAATTTGAAAATTTTGGTTCAAAATCGAACGACAAGCATCTCTAGCGATAGGATTAAGCCGCCGTAACATCAAGCGTATATTACACAACGTATCAATTTAATACCTCCTGTAATCTCGATACATGAACACAGAGCACAGTTTATACAATCTATATATCAATTAACAGTTGAAATAAGAAAATTTCATTCTACTTTTATACTACTAATCTTTCACCGAGTCACTTGATGTCTTAAAATAAAAAAAATCTAATCTCCATATTCAATGCGAATATCTCTCATAGATGTCCACATAACAACTACAATTACCAATAATTAAATGAAAAGAAAATGTAAGATTTTTTTATTTTTACTTCTACATACTTTTATGTTTCTTGAAAATAATGAAAACTGTAAAAGAAAAAATAAAATAATTATTGAAATATATAGCTGAAATATTGATTTTGTAACATAATTAATATAAGTCAGTTTATAGAATATATATATGTAGAGTTCTAATTACTATAACATTAAAAAGCCGAAAATAATGTTTAACTTTTCGAAAACACGCGGCGGATTTGAAAGAAATATTTATATGACTATGCATTACGCTACTGCTTTTATTTATTGTTATAATAAGTAAGATCGTTTGTCTGCGAATAACAGCTAGTGCAGTATAAGTCGTGCACACTTTGTATGCAAGGATTGTTTTAGTTAATACTACTATATTATATTGTATGTAGACATTTCTATCATTAACAATAAAAATGTTATTTTAAAGAGAACAAAAAATATATTCCTAAAATAAAACAATATTATCCGCTCTCGTGAACTGAGAACAATGAAGCAAGTGACCGTAAAGAATCGAGCTGTCTACCAGACAGCTTAAAAGTAAACGATCCAACTGCCATTACGACATCATTAATAACATTTTAATATATTAAAGCAATCGTTTATTGTAAAGTAAAAATAAAAGAAATACTCCTTAAAAAGTTATGTCAGTCTGTAATTGATATTTAGAAATATTATAAACGTTGATTGATTGCTGAAACTGAATAATATGTTCAATAGTTCATCTATTACATATAAAAAATAAAATTCATATTTAATTCTATTCAATTCATATTTTTATGCAAATACAAGAGAGTATAAACTATAATAATTATTAGGAAGTTTAATATTATTAAAATAAAACATTATAATAATATTAAGTTGCATGAATTATTTATTTTATAAACTTGCTTTTCTATTGAAATAATGGAAGAATAGTGTTCAGCACAATTGCTTTGCATAATGTTGAAACAAAGAAAAGTCTTAAAATGACTTCCTTAAATTAAAAATGTATGAGCTGTCAAATGTTACAATAACTCTCTCTTGTAAACGTGAATAAACAAACAGATCGTTTCGTTCTATTTATATATTAAGATAGAATTATTTTCAGGTACTATTTAGCATAGTTTTAAAACTTGATGTTTTAAAATGTTGCTATAGGGCAGTGCTGTTCCCAGTTGTAGGCCTGGTGAGGGGGGAGGGTGATCTTTCTTACCTAACATAGGCCTACGATGAGAGGGTGCTCTATGTTGCTCGGGGCACCCTCATTCCGGGGGGTCTCGCCGGGGCGTCACGGTGCCTGCTAACGCGACCCCGTGACGTCCCATTACGGCGATGGGGGCAACTGTTGGTTTTTTATTGAGTAGCCTTAAAAATGGCAGCATCCTCTATGCTACCGAGTAGTCCCACATCACCTCCCGGGCCGACGGGGTCCCCGTAACGGGTTTTTCCAACGGAAAAAAAAGGGCAGTGTTGTTTTGCAAAATTATTCTCCACATAAAATATTTTTGATACCACTTCATATCTACACTAAAAGATAATATTTTTGAAAATCTTGTGACAATAAATATGTGGCTGTGAGGACTTCCTATAATTAAACTAACACACTTTATCTCCTTGTTAAGATTAATCTTATTATTTGTATAATAAATGTTACTGTAGGTGATATTATTTTTATTATCTATTAAAAAATATATTTAAAATCATATAAATAAATATTGAGCGTGTGTAAATTATATTATAATTTTTAAATACTATAAATATTAACTGTAGAGGAACACGACTAGTTGTCACGCTCTCGATATAAATCACAGCACTGTTATTTATTACTCAGTCACGAGGTTTGATCGTTTAAATAAAGCTTTTAATGAAATAAAATAATGTATAAATTATTATTTTTTTTAATCGTAAAAACACGAATTACGTATACGTTAAAACAAAAAA
Source organism: Mechanitis polymnia (assembly GCA_035222055.1). NCBI lineage: Eukaryota > Metazoa > Arthropoda > Insecta > Lepidoptera > Nymphalidae > Mechanitis > Mechanitis polymnia. The sequence goes on along the minus strand of JAXUDW010087237.1, from coordinate 9,653 downwards.
AATTGAGTATTACTTTTATTTTTTATACTCAATAATTAGTCAAAGAATATTTCATAAATAAGGTGTTATAATTATAAAGTTGTTGTTTATTAAATCTTATTTTAAAATAAATTATTAAACCACATTATAATATTATATTCACTAAATTATATTATAAATAAAATTTGAAATTTGCGGCTATTGGCCAAATACAAAGATTACAAATATTTCTTCCTATTCATACTAAAATTATGCTCTCATAATGTCTTCTTCCTCACATTTATACCTACAATAAGTATTTTTATCTAAGATTACTTGCATAAGAATACTGTTTGTAGCTTATCATTAGAGTAACTTAATAAACGCTTCAAAAATTTAGAATTCAGCCTATATTTGACCAGCGCATATATTGCCATATGTCATATAAATATAATATATAAAAATATATATATTTTTTATATTGTTTTATCGCTACTTGAATTATCTGTTTAATAGAGATTTAGTATCAGATTAGTGATAGCTCAGAACATAGCCAAGTGTTTTCTGTGACGTCATTCGTGATTGATTAATGTTCGTAATTGGAAGAAACTAGAGTGACTAGGTCAAAGTAATATTTAGGATTGTTCTAGTTCGTGAGTAAAATAAGATTAAAAGTATTTCTTCACTATTTTTCAATTATGCTTATGTATTTATATATAACATTCCGAAATTCGAAACGACTTCTTGGACGCAGGAATATTCTTAAAGCTATTTTTTTTAATATGTTATGAAATAATATTAAAATATTGAATAGTAATCTCATTTATATTGAAAATATATAATATTTCTATTCCTATATACACATGGTGTAACTATCGAATAGCAAAAACAAGACAGGTCAAGTCGGCTAAACTTTGTTCCGGAATTCGCAAGGACTTCTTGAGAGCATGAGTGTGCTTAGTGGTGCTTGATATATCCTTGTGATAAACATTATTTATTTTAAACAAGAAAATAATGTGATTATATATTTTTACTTATACACTCACATTAACTAACAAGTTTGAAATGAACCTTAGAAAATGTGTCAACTTCAATTCTTTCTAGAGAACAATAAATTATTGATTTAATATTAGTCTGTTAATATAAGATATATCAGTATGTGTATATTTAAATATTTCTTTATTTTTATATAGTAGGGTGGTAACTGTGATCATATTTATTG
>JAXUDW010087184.1:0-10085 GCA_035222055.1 Mechanitis polymnia | reverse complement strand
AATTGGAAGCTGTATGCGTGGTAATTTTGCGAACTATAACTGACTGTCTCAGGATGTGTTTGAAAACATAGATGTATTCTAAATTATTAAATGCGTTTTCCATAACATGTCAGACAGGCGGCGTGAATATATAACTATATTTCTTCATTTAATAAATACGGTAAAATTCCTTTTTGTTCATGTGGTGATATTATGTTTGCCGGTTATGACCATCTTTAAAAGTATCTCGATGTTCTTCTCCCGCTTTTATTCTTGCGTTTATATATCATTCAGTTGGACTTAGTTTCGGGCATTTTTTAATGTTTTTTCAGCATTTTGCAATCTACTAGCTCCATCTTCTAGTGTAGCTAGACATCCAATTTGTTCTGCATTCGTCGATGTTCACATTTTGAAGTAAAATCAAAATATAAACTAAATATCTTCCTTTAAATATAATATAGTTCACAATTTAAACTGTCTTCCGGCACATAGGAAATGCGTATTTATACCTCCACAGGGTCGCCTTTTTTGTTCCAAAGCCGAGTTGGTGAGATAAAAAAATTGTCAATCTATGCAGCATGATTGTACCATTGTGTTCTTTATTTTATTAAGGTTAAGATTCTTTTAGAATGACGGTATTCGTTAAAACAATTCGTCGTATATTAGCGTAATTGCATGAATTGATATTATCTGGTGCTGATGCAGATGGAACTCCATGTGAAGTGAAGAAGATTACCTGTCCCAGTCTATAATTGCATCGAGATGCACTTCGAGAAAGCAATTTTTTACTTACTTGTTTAAGTTTTAAATGTAGTTTTAAATTCTTAATAATGATAAAGATTTTTTTCATTTATTACACTCGGCCATTTTATCGCCCGCATTCTTGTTGAATTATTCCCATATTAAAGCATTGATGTTTCTTAACATTTTGCCTTTCTTATAAAATAAATACTATTTAATATAAATAAAAAAATATAAATATATATTATATAAATGAAAACCATGAGCCATAAAAAACTTAATAAATAATTATAACCATAGCCATATTTTTAATATAATATTGTTATTTCTATTATCACTTACAATTGTATCTCTAAGTTAAACAGAACTAGGGCGACCGAGCTGCGCTCGCAAAAACAGTAATTAACAAAAAATATGAATCTTGTCTTTTCAACCAATGCACACAAAAAAAAAATTAGATGGGAATGGAGCCATACTCGCCAACATGACAGTCTAACACGCCAGCCACTGGACTATTATATTTGCCGTGGTGGCGTCGAAATTATCAAACTTTAACAACCATTTTATGTGGAAAAAAATATGAAAAAAACGAATTTACCCTGACGCGAAACCTAGTTAGATGGATTGTTTGCGTATAGACCTATATTTTAAATTTTAATCGTTACAACTGTTTTCGAAAAATGACAACGTCCTCTATGCTACCGGGTAGTCCCATATAACCCTCCGGCCATCAACTTCTAGGCCCGATTCGCCTCTCCTTAGTTAACCTGCACCCCCCAGACTCCTCCGGGGGGTTCATATTAATACCAGGCTTAGTGTGGACGTCCAGTCAACATGGACATTTCAGCACCAGAACTCCCGGCCTCAAACCATCCTCCGAACCCGACCTCGGAGTAACCGGATTATAGGAGACGCCACGCTCCCAGTCATCACCTTCTAGGCCGACAGGGTATCCGTAACAGATTTTTCCAACGAACAAAAAAAAAGAGCTATTTTTGAAAGCGCGATTACAAATATATAAGTGTGTTTGTAATTATATATATATATATATATTTTTTTTGTTAAATAGAAACGTCATTCAAATATAGCTAATGTTATGCTGTTATTAAAATCAATGTTACTACTAAAATTACTCTTATGCAATGCATATGGCATACATATGGCATGCAGAAAAGTCATATTTCCTCGAAATAATAAAAGCTCCTGCTTGTCAATAAAATCAATACTAAAATGACTCTTACTATTTATAAAGAAAGGTGACTTTTTTCGCAAAAATAAAAGCTAATATAAGAATACTTGTCAATAAAATCAATGTCATTACTAAATTTTATCTTATATGTATAAAACTAAAGGTGATTTTTCCATGAATCTACAAAAGCTGATTGAAATGCTTCTTGATTAAACTAATGTCAATACTGAAACGAGTCTTAAACTTATAAAGAAAAGGTTGAATTTTTTTTCCAATTAATAGAACTCATTTTTTAACGCTTATAGTATAGTATTTTAAATGGGGAATATTTGTAAAAACAATATCGGCTTGTTCTTTTAAGCAGACTTGGGTGATTACTTCGAGAAGCAGACTTTATTAAATGCTTTTAGTGGAAAGTGCCTTCTCGAGAATATTTAAATTTGAATCTTTGTTCCGAAATTTTTAGGATGCTTGTGTTTATGTTTTTAATATAATTAACTTTAAATACGATTTTTTCTCGAGGGAAAGTTATTTGTATAAAATTTTAAGTTCATTAAAATGTTTCTGTATAATTTTATTAAACTTTAACAAACTCAGACGAAGAGGTGAAGATCCAACAAACAGCCTCTGAAAATAATATGAAACAATGCTAATATCATAAAACGAAAAGTTTCATTGTTGTACTTATCAAAAACATTTTTTTAATACTTTTAATTATGATAAATGTGAAAACGTAAGTAAGAGCTATTCAAACATATTCAAGCCAAATTGGGACTCTGTCTGTCTACCACTTTTTTTCTTTCAGTTCAACACTATATATTGGATTGTTCAACACGCATGCATTCAGTATCAAACAACATATTGAAGAGCAATAACGTACTTTTGCTTTAAAAAGAATCCGATCATTCTAATAGAACCTTATACTTAATAAAATAAAGAACATAATGGTACAATCGAGCCGCATAGATTGACCATTTTTTTATCGCTTGGACTTGCCAACTCGGCTTTGGAACACAAAAGGCGAACCCTTTGCAGGTATAAATACGCATCTACTTTGTGCCGAAAGACAGTTTAAATTGTGAACAATATCATATTTAAAGAAAGATACTTAGTTTCAATTTTGATTTTACTTCAAAATGTACATCAAGGACTGCAGAACAAACTAGATTTCTAGCTACATTAGAAGCTGTTGCTAGTAGATTGCAATATGCTGAAAAAACATTAAAAAATGCCCGAAACTAAGGCCAACTGAATGATATATAAACGCAAGAATAAAAGCGGGAGAAGAACATTGAGATACTTTTAAAGATGCTCATAACCGTCAAACATAATATCACCACATGAACAAAAAGGAATTTTACCGTATTTAATAAATGAAGAAATATAGTTATATATTCACGCCGCCTGTCTGACATTTTATAGAAAACGCATTTAATAATTCAGGATACATCTATGTTTTCAAACACATCCTGAGACAGTCAGTTATAGTTCGCAAAATTACCACGCATACAGCTTCCAATTTTTTCTTGTTAATACGACCATTGACTATATTGATATCAAGATTTGTTTGAACGAATACCGTCATTCTAAACGAATCTTAACCTTAATGAAATAAAGACCGTAATGGTACAATGGAGCCGCATAGATTGACCATTTTTTTATGGCAGCGACCCAGCAACTCGGTTTTGAAACACAAAAGGCGACCCTTTGCAGGTACAAATGCGCATCTACTTTGTTCCGGAAGACAGTTAAATTCCAAAAAATATTATATATAAAGGAAGATATTTAGTTTCTATTTCGATTTTACGTCAAACTGTGAACATCAAGGACTGCAGAACAAACTAGATTTCCAGCTACATTAGAAGTTGTTGCTAGTAGATTGCAATATGCTGAAAAAACATTAAAAATGCCCGAAACTAAGGCCAACTGAAGGGTATATAAAAGCTGGAATAAAAGCGGTAGAAGAATATTGAGATACTTTTAAAGATGCTCATAACCGTCAAACAAAATATCACCCCGTAAACAAAAAGGAATTTTACTGTATTTCTTAAATAAAGAAATGTATTAATGTATTCACGCCCACTCGTCTGATATGTTATTGAAAACGCCTACAATAATGCAGGACAGATCTATGTTATCCTGGGACATCCTGGGACAGTCAGTTATAATTCGCAAAATTATCACCCACACAGTTACCAACTTTTTCTTGTAAATACGATCGTTGGCTATATTGATATCAAGATTTGTTTTAACGAATACCGTCATTCTAAACGAATCTTAACCTTAAAAAAATAAAGACCATAATGGTACAGTGGAGCCGCATAGATTGACATTTTTTTAATGCAAGGACTCAGCAACTCGGTTTTGAAACGCAAAAGTCGACCCTTTGCAGGTATAAATGCGCATCTACTTAGTGCCGAAAGACAGTTAAATTGCAAAAAATATTATATATAAGGGAAGATATTTAGTTTCTATTTCGATTTTACGTCAAAATGTGAACATCAACAACTGCAGAACAAACTGGATACCTAGCTACATTAGAAGATTTTGCTAGCAGATTGCAAAATGCTGAAACGAATAGAAAACAATGCCCGAAACTAAGGCTCACTGAAGTATATATAAAAGCTGGAATAAGAGCGTTAGAAGAATATTGAGATACTTTTGAAAGATGCTCATAACCGTCAAACAAAATATCACCCCGTAAACAAAAAGGAATTTTACTGTATTTCTTAAATAAAGAAATGTATTAATGTATTCACGCCCATTTGTCTGACATGTTATTGAAAACGCATTCAATAATCCAGGATACATCTATGTTATCAAACGCATCCTGGGAAAGTAAGTTACAATTAGCAAAATTACCACGCATACAGCTTCGTATATTTTATGGTAAATACGACGATTGGCTATGTTGATATCAAGATTTGTATTTCCGAATACGATCATTCTAAAAGAATCTTAACCTTAATGAAATAAAGGGCATAACGTACATCGAAGACGCATAGATCGACCATTTTTTTGTCACCAACTCAGCTTTGGAACACAAAAAGCGACCTTTTGCAGGTATAAATACGCATCAAATATGTGCATGTGCATATCTGATCATCTTATTGGTGACTTGCCGCGCGGTCTGGTGTCTTTCACTCTTCCTTGCACTACTAGCCGTTCAATGGAAGTATTTTCGCGCCTTGATACCTGACCGAAGAAAGTGATGATGTGAGTTTGAAACGATCGATGGAGGATAGACGTTGCTTGATGTCAAGTTCTTCAAGAGTAAACTGGTTAGTTCTGAACATATTCCATTTTAATTCTAACATTTTTCTCCAGCACCAAATCTTGAGCACGTGTATCTTCTTTTTCTCATTCTTCAGTAAGGTGCACGTTTCGTTACATTTAAAAAATATGGGGAATATAAACGTCCTAACTAGCCTAACTAACGTTAGTCGATAATTTGTCATCTGTTTTAACTGATGCAGAACCACTTTCATATAGACGCTTAAGAAGGTGCACGAGGTGTTTTGGGGTGCCCATTTCTAGACGTATTTTATCAAAATAATGACACAATCGCGCCGGATAGATTGATAAATTTTTTATCATAGTGACTAACTTATTCGGCATACATGAATACAAAAGGCGACCCTTAAAGATATCTCGCACTCGTAATACTTTGGAACAAGAATGAAAAGCGCGTAGATAGGAACATTTTCCATGAACATTCTTAACCATGTTTATTTCATATCATTTTTTTTATTTATTTCAATTAATGAATTTTTGAATCTTTTAATAATTTCCTTGTGACAAAGCGAGCGCAGACATGCTGTTTAGTATGAATTAATACTAAGATGAATACATCGTTATTCCGAATAATCATTTGTTGTCTCAACGTGCACTGTGGTATTAAATATTGTATTTTTGTCTACAATTTGTATTCCGCCTTTTTCTTAACATTCATGTTATAATTGTAAGTGTAATCTGGATAACGTCAATGACAAATCCAGGTGAACGATCATCACAATGTCAACCTTGTATTTTAATGAAATATGTTATTGAATTTGTTGTTGATAAATTTAAGGCAACTATACCTTGTGTTTCGTATAGTTTGTGTGCTTGTTTTTATTCAGCGTTTGGAGGCATTTCAATTGTTTAGAGATTCATCTGATAAAAAAAATGCGGGGTTATGCCCGCGGCTTCCTTACTTAGTCTGCAGTGACTCCGTGGGAGGGGAGGGTGTCCTCTCTCACGTCATATAGGCCTTTGTCGTGAGGGTGCCCTAAGTTGCTCGAAGCACCCTCAAATAGGGGGTACGGCCGGGACGTCATGGTGAGTGCTAACGCAATCCCGTGGCGTCTCACTAAGTCGATGAGGGCAACCGTTGGTTTTTTAGTGGGTAGCCCTAAAAGTGGCAGCGTCCTCTATGCTGCCGGGTAGTCCCACATAACCCCCCGGCCATTAACTTTTTGGCTGATGGGGTATCCGTAACGGCTTTTTCCAACGCAAAAAAAAAAAAAAGGAAAAGTGTTTTAGCTACATGTCTCGAGCTTATCTCTATTAATGAGTTACGTATACTTTGTTGAAACTTTGAGAGAGCAAAGGTGCGTTTTGACAATTTGAAGGAAACACCAAGTGCTGGCTCCAGTTTATTATCACCGGAATTTGTTTATCAACTGTCTAAAGAGGCGAAGACTAGTTCGAAAATTATTAATAATCTAGTTTCAACATTACTTCTTTAAAGTTTTGTAATAGTTTTAAGGAGTCTCGCCGAACGGGAATAGCAACCAAATCTTTGCTATATCTAACTATTGAAACCGTTGTCGTTTTGATAGTCATTCAATGACCGAATGAGTGTTTCACTTCTTATTTTGCTGGTAGCTGTCACCTTAGCCGTAGCTATGGTTCCTAAACATCGTAGGTCTTAAGACATTCAAAAAGATTAGAGTGAAAATGGTACTGAAATTTGTGCTCCGCAAACACCATGTGCTTGGTCCGCATATAAGAAAGGTTTAAAGAAACTTGATGGCCTAAAAGTTACCAATTCCTACTGTGTCTGCGCTGTTTGGTCAGAATTGCTCCTATAACCAAGAGGACGAAAAGGCAAGCGCATACGTGTTTCGATGTTTGGAGACAAGCTAACAAGAAGTAAATGTTCAAATAGAAATAATGCCATAAAATAAAAACGGTTAAAAATTTTTATGGAATTCATCATGTCTACGGGCTTTTCATTCTTTTTCCAAAGTATTACGAGTAAAAAAGCCACGTCAGCTGGTACGGAACAACATTCTCTGAAGATTTACTTCTCGTTAGCTGCTCTCCAAGCACCGAAACACGTATGCGCTTGCCTTTTCGTCCTCTTGGTTATAGGAGCAATTCTGACCAAACAGCGCAGACACAGTAGGAATTGGTAACTTTTAGGCCATCAAGTTTCTTTAAACCTTTCTTATATGCGGACCAAGCACATGGTGTTTGCGGAGCACAAATTTCAGTACCATTTTCACTCTAATCTTTTTGAATGTCTTAAGACCTACGATGTTTAGGAACCATAGCTACGGCTAAGGTGATAGCTACCAGCAAAATAAGAAGTGAAACTCTCATTCGGTCATTGAATGACTATCAAAACGACAACGGTTTCAATAGTTAGATAAAGCAAAGATTTGGTTGCTATTTCCGTTCGGCGAGACTCCTTAAAACTATTACAAAACTTTAAAGAAGTAATGTTGAAACTAGATTATTAATATTTTTCGAATTAGTCTTCGCCTCTTTAGACAGTTGATAAACAAATTCCGGTGATAATAAACTGGAGCCAGCACTTGGTGTTTCCTTCAAATTGTCAAAAGGCACCTTTACTCTCTGGAAGTTTCGACAAAGTGTACGTAACTGATTAATAAAGATAATCCCAGGACATGTAACTAACCCCTCCAGGGCTGCCACCTTGTCGTGGTGGGGGGGCTTGCGTGTCCCAGTGATCCCTAAGGCTATACCGGCAGAGTCACTCATACCGGGAGGTTTAGGGTGAGGGTCCAGACGAAAAGCAGCCACCCAAAGCTTAGGTATGTGACGACACCATCGCCCACCGTCAATCTGGTGCAATTAGTCATTATACCGTAATCCGGCCATTGCACTTTGGCCGCGACCGGGAGTTCACTTTTGATGGGCTGTGAGGATAGAAACCTCTATAAGAAAGACCAACCCGAAACGTCAGTCTAGCGTGTTGTGGCGTAGGGTCAACTGATAAGCGCTGAGAAGGCGGGGAGACTAACCCGTAAATAAGCCATAACAAATAAATGGACAGCTTGTCTTGTTCGCTCATAGGGCAGCAAAGTTGAGAAAATATACCATTCAATACGGCTAAATAAATAATTATACTTTCGGTATTGCCCTGGGAAACAAAAGTTTTACATTGTTATTGTTGTTGCTGAATATCTTTGAGACCTGGGAAGCATCACGGGATGCATTTGGCATTAAATGTAGTTAGAAGTTTTACAGTGACAACAATAAAAAAGTTGATAATTATTACTTATCGAATTATATAAATATATTAAGACAAATAGTTTTTTAAAAAGTATTTCGGTAACAAACACAAAAATAATTACACATTTAATCTTTGTTTGAAAAATAAAGTAAAATAGAAAACTGTAATAATTTAGAATTTTGAGTAACAATATTTTGAATAACAGACCAATAGAGCTGAATTACATGTTTAAAGTATTGTTTTTATTTTTATATAGAAACAAAAACACAGTTTAGACATGAGTGCTAAAGATTTTCTTGCTTGATCAATACTTATCCTTATCTTGTATACTAGTTTTATAGTGTTAGAGGTGCATGTGTCACTTCAACTCAACAGATTATTCTTTGCAATGGAAAAGACTGTAGCCCTATATTTGTGTTTAATAAATGTATTGAATTTTAATTGTATTGCACTTAAGAAAACCATGTAAGATGTCTTAGTTAAGAAAAATAGCAAAGGTTGAATAATATGCTTTCATATTGATGTAAATTTATAGAATATAAAAATGTTATTTAAAATGAAATTAAAACATAAATATTTAAAAGCTATATATGTAAATAAAATGTTTTTATAGATATCATTAATACTCAATTTTATTTAGATTGTTAATATAAGAGTAATTGAAATTGTAAATAAAATTACATGAATTGGCTTTGAATATGTTGTTTCACTAATCAAAATATTTTTCTATTAACTAATTTAGAAGACTTACTAACTAAAGACTTACTAACTAAACTTACAAAGACACATAGTTAATATATATTTTTCTATTTAATTTTTTTTTTATTGTGCCTGAACATGATGATATAACATCTTTTAAAAAATGATATTGCTTTCAAAAAAAATTGTTGATTATAAAATGTCATCTCCCCCACCTCTGTTTATATATAAAGCTTACCATAATTTATAACTTAGAAATGCAATTGGTTTATAAAATTATGGTCTAAGGAACGTCTTTTCATTATGTACTGTCGAATGGGTTGAAGAAGGAGGAGGCTGAGAGGGGGGGTCAGGGAGTTTCAAATCTCTAAGCCTCATCTGCCGGAGACGCGTAGTTTGTGAGAAAATTGGAAAAAACCATCCTAACTTTAAAAAAAAAATTTAAAGAACACGATATTCTGACTCGAAATTTTGGGTTGGCAGAGGTGGAGAGACGGGGAGGGCATGTTTATCGTATCCCCGTCTGTTGGAAATGTGTATTTAAAAAAAAAGAAAAAAATATATTCACGAACTATAAAACTTTTATTACACGAAAAACTTGACGTCGGCGTCTTATAACTTTCACTAATAATTACAAAATAGTATACTTAATACTTACAGCAGAAAATTTCGAAGCAGAGATTAATATCACTAGAGGTGACGAAACCCCGCTGCGCGGATTACCTTTAGTTTTTTTTAATTAAAATGTCAACCTAACGAACCCAACATACCCCATCACTTTTCAAATAGTTATATTCTCTCCCCGAAATCACGACAAAATTGTAGTAAACAATAACAAGAAGTCCTATTCTCATTCGATTACTTTTCATTCTATCCAACTGTGGAATTCACTTCCCTATTCCATTAGAAGCAGTCTTTTTTTTTTTTCTCAGAAAAATGCCTGTACGCATACCACACCACCGCGGGGGCGCTGACGTGGTTATGTGGGGCTCGCACCCACTAAAACTCTGC
>JAXUDW010087162.1:0-10086 GCA_035222055.1 Mechanitis polymnia | reverse complement strand
CGATTGGATCTATCAGCTGTCGATTCATTCCTTTACCGAGCATTAGCTACAAAGTAGATTCTATTCATCACTTCATTTCTAATGACTACTACTATTTCAACACCATCTCTAAAATAAGTCAACATAAGTATAAGTTATTAGCATCGGCAATAACATCAAAAAACGGTTTTAGGAAAATTTTGAGCAAAATATTTAAAACTTGTAACTGCCTGAGGAATGTCATTAAAATATTTAATATAGTTTGTATTCACCCAAAAAATATAATTATTGTGTAATAATTTAATTTTAATTTAAGTTCTATAAGTATAACTACTCAGTTGCTAACAAATTTCAATGAAAAAAGCTATGTTTAAATGAAACCAGTTTATGAACATCCTAAATAATGAAGTTTCAATAAAATTAAAATTTTCAACGCATGAAAATAAACAGCCATAATGGAGAATCAAACAATAATATTTTCATCAAGATATTCTTAACTAAATAAATTCAATTAAAAATAACTTCGTATTACTTAATAGTTTTCCAAGCAGTGTTTTCCTAAAATGTATTCACATAATAAAGTGGAAATGAAATCTATTCAATTTTTAAAATAGAAGAATTATTTTTCCTTCCTGTTTTATTTCTTAACTTGATTTTATTTAAAAGTCACACAAATGCTGCTTGATGATTTTTTTATTTATTTTCGATTGCAATACTATTGCTGGATTTAAAATATAATATGGAATATCAAATAATTCTTACTTTTTTTTTATAAAACTTTTGTATATTGTTTAATTGGAATATTATATTAGAGGGAACAAGTCACCAATAAAGACGTGTATCACCCCATCCCTTTGCTGACTGAAATATCTTGATGGAAGTTGCCAAGATGAATTACGTTTTTAATATTATGTATCCTTATCTAAACTTGTGGCATTTATAAGTGCTTTCTATGTTATGCACCTTTAGCGAAATATAGATGGCATGTGTTATAGTTGCATTATAAATATATTTAAATCTTACTACGTTTATTACCATTTTTGGTGAATTATATGAATTATATTCTATCCCTTAAAAGATTTTTGATAATGTTAAAATTAAGATAAGAGAAATTCCTTTTTATTTTAGACGACTAGAGCACAATTTTCTCAACAGCAAAAGTTTCTTGAGTTCCTTAAGTCGAGAAGTAGAGAAACTGCTAGAAAGCTTGGCGTTCCTGCAAAGGGTATTTTATACTGATCTCTTCTAATATTATAAAAATATATTATTATGTATTTAAAAGTAGCTCCGGAAAATAAATCCAGTTATGTATTGTATTGAGGTTACTTACTGTGCTGTCACTGTGCCGGTGATGCAAGATATTATCTTGTAGCTTTGGACTCAATTGAGAGGCTAATTGACTCGGAATCGATTGATATCCATTTACATTGACTCATGCATTGTGGTGGTTACGCCATGAATATCCCTAAAGTCAGATAGAAACAGTTTTGTTAGGTCTTTTTTAATGTTTGCTGTGTCAATGTTTGCGTCCCACCAATGACTATATTTTCCTTCCCATCAGGTTGTATATTTTACATCAGGTTGAATGTATTCATTACCCAAGCTGTGTAAAAAAAGCAGGACAGAATTTCGATTAGCTCTGTAGTGTTTATTTACGTCCCCCTTCATTAATGGTTTTATTTAAGTTTTAAATTTTTAATTTTTATTTTAGTTTTAGATATTTAAATTTTAATAATTTGGTTTGTATATTTGTATATTAGAGTCGATCGGAATATTAAATGTGAATATCGAGTTTCTGTTTTAAAAATAAATATTAGTTTAAAAATCATTTTATAGATTTATATTATTCAATAGAATTGTTATATAATTGGATGTAAACTTTCGTGATCCATGTTTTATATTATATATTAATAAATAATTATTGGTCGTAATAAGGCCCTGATATCAAAAATAATACATAGATATTTTATACAAATTGATCATACAATTAATATAACAGATAAATAACACTGTCAATGTATCGAGACAAACTAACTAATGCTAGTGATGGAAGTAGAAGCTAGGCCACTGTAACAGCGATTTGTGCGTTAAGAGCCAATAGTTAGAAATGCGTGCGTTTTTATATATATCCATTCGCTTAGTACAAGTTGTGATTTTTATTTATGGTGTATAGTAGGGTATAGCAGGCGATACACGTGTCACTAGAGAAGCTATCATCAACTCTTTGTTATGTTAACCGATTTCTACCCCCACCATATATACAATAGAATTGCTACAGGTTTTTATATTTTTTTCAATAATAATTTTTTGTATAAATAATTGAAGTACAACAATCATTTAAAAAAATCTTACATTTGTCTCATCCCCCATCCCCCATCTCTATCGCCAAATAAAGAGAAACTTGACAGAAAGATAAATATTCACGGTGGAAATTCGAAAGTTTCGTACAAATCATTTTGCTTCAATATTCATTGTAAGGAGTCAAAATTCATTAACACTCTACAACTGCTATAAACAGTCTGCAAATATTGTCAAACGATAATAATCATAACCCATGTTGTGCTTTTTAGTACACTTACCTACTTTTTAAAATACAAACTGACAAAAAAAAAATCTCATTTAGGGTCTGTGGTAGGATCTGTGTCACGTAAAAGTAGTCATTTGACTATAGGTCTTTCATGGTCTGGGCCTGGCCTAGTTGTTATTACTAATATTCGTACGGTGTCTAAGGAACTCGAATATGAAAACGTTCCTTTCCGCCTTACTTAGTATGTGTCATTGTTTTGAATTTTTTGGCAACGTACTTGTAAAACTTTCCATCAATGAACGATGGTACAATTTGCCATCACGGTAACTGACTGAATCTGAATTGAATTAATTTTTACTGTTTTTTTTACATATTTTATGTTTAAATAGTGTATACTATTATCATATCGAGAAAATGATGGGTCACATATTTTCCAAAAACGTTTTAGTTTATAAATACCTGTAAAACATATGTTAGTCATTTATGAAATTAAAACATATTCGAAGTACTTGGAAATTGGAACGAGAAGTTCTATTTCAATGGTTTTTTGCTCTCAATATTCTGGGATAAGTCCTCTTTAGTGGATTAATTAGAACTACATAATTCTGGATTAAAGATGAATGCAACTGCGGTATTGCATCAATATTTATTAAGGGATAAAAATAAGATTTTGAACGAAGAAACACTAATACGAACTAATTTATTTTTCTTAAATGTCTTAATATAAAAAAAATAAAAATAAAAATATAAAGAATACTTAAATAATTTAATATTGTATACTCAAAGTCAACTTTATATATATATATATATATATAATGTATGTCTTATATGTATGAAGTATTTTTTTATTTAAGCTCTAACTCGTTGCTTAGGTAGAAAACTTAATATCAATGTTTTAAGTAATGTAATATAATATACAGCTTTCGCTACAAGTTTTTTATATTGTTTCGGAAGTAAGAGTTTATAAAGGTGGCTCCATATTGCTCGATATTTTTGCAAGCCTTATACCGATCATAAACTAATATAAAGAATTACATGTATTTTTTTCTGTTTATTCAAATTTTATTCTTATCCGTTTCAGAACCAAAGCGAAACAATAAAATGTTATTAATATACCTACGTTATTTTTTTCATTGTATTTAAAAACGTTTATTTCTAAATAATGCCAAGTAATTCCGACCTGTGGTCAACCGGCAGAATCCGGTCGGTCGCGTGTCTGTGTCTTACAAGTGTTGATAAATTTTTCATTTTGAATTTATTTAAAATTTATAAAAGCTAAAAATTCTTTCAAAAACACGCTTGTAATCGTAACAGTTACAAAAACACTCGTAATCCTAAGTGATCGATTTCTAGATTAATAGCCACTTGAATGATGCATGAGCCTGCGAGCTTCAACAACTCTCGACACACATCACTTCAATTTTCTGTCTATACCTTACTTTAATTTTTTTACATAATTTCCAATGGATTATATCACAAAATATAAATTTAGTAATTTTAATATATTAAAGTAATATCCAAAGTCAATCAAACAGTCAATTTTTTGTAATTCTAGTTCTACCCAAAATAATCCTCAAAGGGACGACTTATTTTTTTGCCAAAGCCACCTTTGTACGCTACTTCTGAATTATCTGGAATTAGATTACGGTTGGTATAAAAAACGAATATTACGTTCCACTGGGTGGATGTCAGTGGATTGGTCATCTCCCATAAACATTTGCAATATTATAATATACTTTTACACCGCTATTTTCTGGGAGAGTGCGATAATATCCCATTAGAGCTACAAATCACTTAAAATCATATCACTAACCATCGAACCCAAATGTCTAACTACAAAAACAACAGCTTCGCATATAAAACTATATGTAGTAATAACCCTTTCACTTTATAAAAATGTGAGGTACTACAAGGAGCAGTGATTACGATAATGATATTGATTACTCATTTTATTCCTGCTCATAAAATATTGTATTTCAATGGTAATAAAAGTATCTTAAAATAATAATAAAAATATGGCGTCACGGTTTTTACAATTCCGATTTTTAACATGTAACCATTTGTAACATGTAACAAGTCATAAAAGTTAATTTTCATGCTGTAAAAGTCATTTTTGTATCATCATGATCATTAACTATATTAAGCTGGATAATAGTTAAGATATACGGTATATGTATATATCTTCGATCAAAAAATCATTCATCATTCACTCAAATCATTATCTATTTTAAATTTACATTAAATACATAAACAACATTAAAAGTTGATATGATTATGACTACATCAAATAATAATATTAATTAAAAATATATTAAAACATTAATTAGTCTAAATATCTATCCTTTGGAAAACAAATATATTTCCCTTATTTTGCTTCTGTGTAATGTTCAGATTAGCCTGGGCTAAAAGGCGAATGCATAAGGGCAAGGACGTTTGCAATAAGAAGAGATATTTTAATAAGGCCGCCAAAAATATATAATATAAGACTAAGCTCTTCTCTAATTATGGTTCTTATATTGAGTCTAAAACTCAATTGACTAAAAAGCTTGGTGTTCTCTCAAAGCTCCCTCAAATTAAATTAAGTATTTTTTTAAATGTAGTAAAAATCAACAATTCAATTCTTTTACATGATACAATCAAATGATTTAAATGTAGGGTATTCACTCTATATAACATCATGTGATATCATTACATTGTATTTTATTATAATGTACCCTCTATAATGTAATCATATATTATAAAAAATTATATAAAATTATATTTAACGAGCGTTGAATATTTACATTACAATGGTTCACAGTTTAAAGAATATTTATTTTAAAATTCTCACTCTCTTTTAACCACAGACACAGATATCGGTCTTGTCTCGTTTAATCAATGTCCAAAGTAAGGTCGGTAAAACTATTTTAAGCAAGCCATTAAACTGTTTAAATTGCGGCTTGGAGTAGATGTGGCTTGCAGCCGACAAATAATTTTGTAATAAAAAATACACATTCCTAAATTAATATTAAAATATAAACTAAAGAACAAAACATATTCGTTTATTAACGAATGTTTTTTTTTTCCATATAGTTCTTCAAAAATGATATTTTTTATGACTTCTAACATTTTTAATATTCGTAGAGAAGAATAACGGTATAATGCGAAAACGCGTTTATATTTGACAAATAGTGAAACAAAATAAAAATTGTTAGCTAATTTCTGTTGACCTACATTCTAATACTACTTTTTTATATTAATTTCATATATTGGATAAATAAGAAATAAATTCTGATTTTATTTAACAACTTAAGAGATATCAAAATATTGAAAGTAGTGTCTTGATTTAATTTTTACTCAAGAAAATAACAGGGAAATCTATTATATAATTGATAATGAAGTCAAAAATTTAAATAGTGTCTGTATGTTAGGTGTCTCATTTTGAAACTAAGTGTTAATAATTTTTAAGGTTTACATTTACTAGTCAACTTCACTCATAATAGAAAAATTTGAGAAGCAAAAGAGAATTGGGCAGGAGGAGGACGGACTGAACTGAAACCTTTGGAACCATGTAACTGGAATCAGACGTTTCATAAACGTAATGTAGTAAAAGATTTTATCTTAAACACAAACTTAAAAGGTATAAGTAACATCTGAAAATCTTACACAATATGTAAATGTAATCTGCTTAAGATGTTTTGGATTAAACAAGACTTCTTTGCCAAAGCGAAAGGATTCAAAGCATACAGACATCCATTTTCAGATTAAAATCCACATTTATTTCAATTAGACTGAAAGGCAGTGCCAGAAATTGGTCTCGTTTCGTTTAATTAATGCCAGAAACAAGGTCGGAAAAGTATTTTTAAACGCGCCTTGGGGTGCTTTTAGGTGTGGCTTTCATGAACAATTTTCGGGTTTTTTACAGGTGAAAATTTGGTTTATTGTGGTCGAAGTCGTAGCAGTTGGAAATTGTACGTAATTGACTAGTTTTTCAGCAAAATTGTATAAGCTTTTGTAAGCCACGAGTGAAAATAGATTTGAATAGGCTTTTGCACTTTGAATGTCATAGTAATATTTTATAAATCATTTAAAAAGGTGATTTTGACCAAGTTAGTTAGACGTATATTAGTTTAACTACTTAATTTAATTTTTTTATAAAAATTAAACAATTATTTTTTTTTAATTTACAGTTTGTTTTATCATCTGAAATAAAATTAGTCAATTGATTTAAGAAATAGTAACGATGCAAAATCTGCACATTGAGTATTCTTATAACAACAAATTTTTGTATGATCACTGCATAACCCAGAGCTAAAATCAACATTTTTTTTTTATCGGCTATCTTTTTTTTTGCACATAGAATTTTTAAGATAGTTTTCTTAAAATTTTATTATTAATAAATTATTGCCTTGGGTTTCACATGGGTTACTTAATATTATAAAAATGTAGTAAATGAAATATTTCATTAACATTGAAGAACAAAAGCTGACATGCACAATAATTAAAGTACAACAAAACTGCTGATTGGATTTGAAACAAGTGGTAATGGGTGCATGCAATGGGTACATAACACATTATATCATATTATTACCTTCGTGATGCAAGGCTTCCTAACTCTGCCTTCCGAAAGTTTAAGAACGAATTTAAAGAGAAGGGATCCCTTTAAATTGAACTGTTAGCCAAGGCAACTATAAAACTAAAATATTGTTGCCGTCGATAACTAGGTATAATTTCAAAAGTTCAGCACTTTTGAAATTATACCAAACTATCGACATACATAAACATGTTTTTAGCACTTTTGAACTTATACCAAATAATCGACATACATAAACATGTCTTTAAATTCCAAGAGTTTATTAAACTCCTTAAGTTCAGAGGTAGAATTTCAAAGACGCATGTAATCCACTCTTAGCAACGTTTGTGCTTTGTAGTTAACTATTAAGGTAAAAGCAATTTACGGTTGCCTCAATGACGGTTAACTCTTTCTACTTATTAGATTATCAAATTAATTGATATTATTTTTGATATTAATAATTTATTATAGACTTTCTTGAGAACAAATTTTTACAAGGATAGCATTAATTTTAAAAAAAATCTAATAATTTCTAAGGTAATTTGTTCTAATTTACGAATTTTATTTAATTTTGTATTTTTTTTGTAATTTTCTCGTGGAAAATATTAATCAACATAATACAAAGTTTATTCAAGATATTTAAAAACTATTTTAATTTTTCATATTTATATGTTCCACCAAGTTTGGCAATTGTAACTAATGTTTCTATTTCATGAATTTCTGTACGAACTCAAAGATATGAAGTACCCTTTGAGGCTTTAAATACCTAAAACTCATTACATAAATTTGTTTTTGTGCCAGGATGGTCTTCATTTATTATTGCCGTACCTTTTATATAGCTATGTTTTTTTATTTTTTTATTTTGAGGCTTGAAATTAATGTTGCAAACATATTTTATAGTATATGTGTTAATATTTGTAATAAATCATTCTTCGTAATTTATTCTATTAATAATTTTATTAATTTGTTTATTTATGTATTTTTTATTTTTTGATGGTCTCTACTGCCCCAAAGAGATGCAGGGTTAAAACTAAAAAGCATTCGCTGACTGTCAATCTGAAAATAAGGTATAATAAAAAACATCGACGCGTTTAAAGTAGTAAAAAAATATTAAACGCCTAGTAACGAAATTAAACTCAATTATAAATATAAAAATGTACACAGAATACGTACTGAATTTATAAATCATACATAATTCGTTTTAATAAATACCATATACCAAAACGAAAACACATAACATAGACAAATATAAAGTAAAAGAATAAACTGTATATTATACGTACATAATATCTTATATTTAAGTCTAAAAGTTGTGGGAATGAAGTTGATAAATAAATAAATTAAAATGGAGAAAATATACCGCTTTGGTAAACAACTCCGCTTAAATTGCACTATTGTGACATAGTATTGTCGATACGTAACGCTTGCACATGATAACGAAGATAGCTCGGGAAGCAATTAGTTCTTTGGAAGAAACAAAAAGGTGAGAAAAGAAAAAATTACGCAAGAAGAATATTATTATCAACTTCTTAAAAGAGTTGAAGAAGTTGAAAAGGACTGACACGTTTAAGTGTTCTTCTTCGGCCTCAGTTCACTTAGCAGCGCTTCTGTTTTAACGTATGACGTTTATTTTATTTTAAATGCTTTTATTTGTTCTAATATCCAAGGTAAATGGGGGTATGGTATTGGAATATGCTTGTTATCATTGAAATATTTTATAACTATGTGATATATATATTTGGAAGTAAGACTTAAAAGTTTATTCTTAATCAGGCAATTAATTAGTATTAGGGGGACAGTACACCACCCAAATGTCTTTTTCTTACATTTCTCGTAAGTTCCTCTTTATTCTGAAAATATTTTAATTTTCTATTTTAAATAACTAATTCCCAAATTACTTTTCCATTTATAGGTTATAAGAAATAAAATAAAAACCATCTTTCATTTCATTTAGACTTAGTGATACAGGGCCCACAATGTCAGTCTGGAAAACAACAACATCGACAGAACCACAATCTCACCTCTTTAGAACACTCCCCGACCACGCCAGGCAAACCGACAGTTTCTCATGGGTGAAGTGACCAGTTCCGCAGCTTCAAAAAAAAATTATAGTTGGCTTATCCATACTTACAAAATCGTCTCCTCCACGTGTCGCATTACAAATCAGCAGACATGACTGCGTTTGCCCTAACTACTTTGTAATCAATTATCGAACTTATTTAATTAAAACAATATAATAATAATAATAATAATAATCTGCGACATATATCATTTTTAATACAATTTATTTATTTATTTATTTAAAAATAGAAAAGAAATTACATCCTATATTAATTTAAATCTTATTACATATTATTGCTAGACAATTAGTAGATGTGTATTTTCGTATGAGTTTGACATTCGGATATAATAATAAAATAAGTAAAACTACCCTCCCTACTAGTTGTAAATGTTTGACGGTCAGATAGCATTCCTCGACTTGCACGACATGACTCAATGTTGTTATCGCGATTACATCTTTACATAGTTGAGGCATAAGCATAATATTAATATTTTACACTTATAAAGTAGATTACATTTTAAGGTTAATAATAAAATCTGAAGTTTTAATATATTATATATTATATACATGTTAAAATATACTACACTATTACAGTTTATTTTTGTTTTTTTTTATGTTCCTTTTTTATTACTTTTTTTATTTTATTATTACTATTTTTATATTATTATTATTATTTTTAGTATTTATTTCAATTATTTTAGTTACTTAATATTTCCTAAGATTTACACGAGTACTACACATTTCAATAAAACTTTTTTACGGATATAGCTCGCGTTTATTATTACATGTTTAAATTTAACCCGACGTTTCAAATGCTTTGCAGCAAACGTGTTCGCGATAAGACGAGATGATGGTGTCTGTCAGTCAGTCAGTTTATTTGTCACCTACTTCCAACGGTTTCTGAGTTTACGGGCATAGAGTTCAGGATGCACACAAAACGCACTAACTGTGTCTATGGGCTTGGCA
>JAXUDW010087140.1:0-10089 GCA_035222055.1 Mechanitis polymnia | reverse complement strand
GTGAATCTTACATTTAGATGCTGATTCCAAATATATCTTTAGTTTTTCAAAATTCGAAAAATAAAATTCGACAGACAAACAGACACACATACAGACAGACAGATCGGAAGGAAAAACTGAGTTTTTCGAATATACGACCGCGTTCGTTGCACGTCATCTCCAGTCTGCGTCTACTAGTATAAAATTTTTCACGTGGCACAAGTGTTTTTGCCTTTCTAACTGTAAAATATGAAAACCATTTACTCATTATATTATATTTCGTTTTGATGGTCCTTAAAAATATTGAAATTGGACATGATAAATAAAAAAATCGAGAATAATAATTTTATGGACGGAAAACATATTTATATTAAAAATCAAAACATCATCTTTATTGAAAGCAAGTTATTATAAAACATTTATTTATTTTCTTAGTTACCAGCGCTGAAAGTAATCTCCCACAGCCAAGAGACATTCATTCACTTATTTGTTCTTATTTATTTATTTATTAAAATCTTGTAGTAGTTGAGTTATTCCTACTGGTTTTAGGAATATCTTTTCTTTGTTTTTAATTTTATTTAATTACAAATAAATAAGTAACAACGCTTGTAGCAAGTAATGTAGAAAAAATAATAGATGCAAGTAGAGGCAGTTATGAATTAGTGTTTCAATAAAACTATTTTACGGATATAACTCGCGTTTATTATTAGATTTTTAAATTTAACCCGACGTTTTGAATGTTTTGCAGCAAACGTGTTCGGATGTAATAATAAACGCAAGTTATATCCGTAAAATGGTTTTATTAAAATGTGTAGTACTCGTGTAAATCTTAGAAAACATTATATGAATTAGTAGTTGACTCTAAGAATAAGATGAAAAAGTAAAATGATTTTAACAATGATCAGAATTTTATTAATTATTTATTCTAACAGTGGCTGAGGAATTATTAAATTAGTTAAAGTCCCCACATACAATAATATTTTTATTAGATGCAGACAGTTTTAATATTATATTTTCTAAATTAGTTTCAATACAATCTTGGGTTTCTATATAAAATAACAACAATAAAACGCTCTAGCTCTGCTCAGGCTATTTTATTTATCCGTTCGACAGAGAGGCTCACAATATCGTTACATTCCTGTTTTATTAATTTACCTCTTTGTATATTTTAGATTTCAAATAAAACTATTTTTAAGGGATTTAACTCGCGTATAATTTTTGTTTACTTTTTAATTTTAACTCGACGTTAAGAATGCTTGGCAGCAATCGTGTTCGCGGGTAGACTGTTTCTTAGTTTGCGGCAACAGAGTTTCAGATGTACAAACACAAAACGCACTAACAGCATATTATTTAACACATTCACATTATTTAAGAGTGGCTGCGAGGTGTTAGATAGGCTCCAACCATTTTCTCTATTAAAATATTTTTTTTAGGATTTTTTAAATTTCAATATTCTTGCGAATCATTCTTGGTGTGTATTTATTTCCAGTCTTTCCATTTGAATTAATGCAAAAGATCACTTCTTTTCATTAAATGGAAGTATCAAAAAACTATTGAAATACCATATTTATTGAAATAAGGCATTCTATCGAGATGGTCTCGAACTTAAAACTAGGATACGAGGGTTCCAAACGAAGCCGATTTTGAGGAAACCACACACCAAAAGCAGCGTGGTGTTTTTTATAACTTAATTGTGATAACTGTTTCAAAAACGTCAAAACATTTCATAAAAAATTTGCGAAAAATCTAAATTTAACCTGAAAATTTATATTGCACACTGTACCTGCAAGGATACCAGTCGCCGTAATCAGCACTCATTCAGTCAAGAAGCACAAATTCACAATTATAACACAACAGCCAAAGGTCTAAATTGCAAAAGTTACTTAAACCACCTGGTGATTGACAAACCGCAATCTTTTCATTGACAAAAAATCTCTCTTTTGTCCTTTATTTATTGTGATGTTCAATTTAATGTTTATAAAAGAAAAACAAAGACTTTTTAAATTATAACTATCAAAAAGGAGAAAGAAAAAACAATTAAAAAGATATAGAATATTTTTTGCTATCTACTACTATATATCATCTACTTTCAAATTACATAACAACAATTGTTGTTTCAATTTCATAACAATTTTTATGAATTTTTATTATGGGCTGACTTGCCGTGCACTTGAATTAAAAATGTATAATAATGATTATATAATGCTGAAATATATATATAATGATTCGTAGAAACCTAAATGAAATAGTAATTTCTGTCACTCAACAATGAGAAAAATATACTGTCAACTTCATTAAACTCTTAGTGCTCGGTTGTTATGACAGAGAAAAGCTGATAGGAAATTAATAATTTAATTAACTTTGAACTGAATGAAGTTAAAATTTACTTAACTGTTTAAAGTGTTTCTGAAAGAACAGTTTATATTAGTTTTTTAAAGCTTCCATAAAACACTTCTATTTCTTACGTATTATTCAGGTCAATCTCGTAACTGCCCCGAGTGTTTAACGGTATTACAGCGATCTAGAATAAGGCTGATTGCCGGTTAAAGCTTAACTGATTTTCTTAACTTTGACGACGCGAACGAGACTAACTGTATTACTCGCTGCTTTAGAACTGCATTGTATAGTTAATTTATTTTAATGTTACTAACTCTCTTTCTAATATAATCCAACACTTGTTATAGTTTTCTTACAAAATGGCGAACATCTATAAGTCTTTATTCTGCAATTCACCCCCTGAATACCTCTGAGTAAGGTCGACATTAAATTAAATAATCATGTTAAACTAACAATTATTCTAAAGGCAGTTGTAAGATTCTGTCAAGGCTTTTTATCATTTAATAATAAAAGTAAATTGATTTGAAAATGACATTTGCGTACAAAACGAAAGAAAACAATTTCCTGGCAATTGGCAGGAACTCAAATGGTAAGGGCCAAGGTAGGATAACACAAGATGTCTTTATATGTTACGATTATATTTTAAAATGATAATATATATAAAATATATATATATATATATATATGATAAGGTTACTGTTAGCTATAATCTTACTAGGTCCACGCAAGTGAGGTCAGCCTCGCGACGCAGCGCGAGCGAAACAAAAACGTTCTACTTGTTAATTCTATGGGAAACATTTTATCAATTATCTCGAAAACTACAATTACGATTCGATTGATTTTTAATCCAAAACGAGTTTTGCCCACCAAATTTCATGCGTGTAGCTCGTAAATTGAAGGAGGAGTAGGGTAAGAAAGAGTTGAAAATTTAAGAAGTAAAGGAGGTGACAATTATAGGAGGTGACTGTAAACATTATTTTATATAAACTTTATATATGTAAATAATTAGTAAACCACGTTAGGGTCGTGTTAACATTAAGAATACCTCCAGATACAACAATAATAACTATATCTAAAAGATCCACACATTATAAAAAACAGGAACTCAAATTTGTACCCATACCTACTTTAAAGAGATATATAAAAACGCGACGATATTTGTAGTCGTATCGTACACGTCTCTCACGGTATTGGAGGGCCTTGTTATGCATTTCACATTCACCTTTATAGTCACTTTGCTCAATTCCCCCATTATCTTCCCACTCCGTCTTCGTAGAACCAAATATAATATTCAGTAGGCGCCACTTCTTTCTGTAGATATGTGAAAACTCTTTGGAACTACCTGGTAAATATAATTATATATAATTACATATATTTGGTTAAAGTAAATGTTTATACTATGAGGCATTGTTTAATAAGGTTGTTAAAAATATAGTAATAGCAATGAGACACTGAGTATTACTGAGTACTACCCAGATCAAACATATTTAAATAAATAAAAAGTAAATAAGTATTAGGGCTTTAGTTAACTATTATATGTAAAAATATAGGCATATGTGTGTGTGTGTGTGTGTGTATACATATACACCCATACACACATGTGTGTGTATTTGTGTATGTATTGAATGCGTGTATATATATATATATATATATATATATATTCAATGTTTTCTGTTTTTAGTACGTAAGTGGCACCATATTTGTGAACGACAACTTTTCCAGATAAACCCTAAATTTTCCGAGACATTTATCTTGTACTTTTTCTAAAATGTATACTTTTTAAATTTAAAAAAAAAAACAATAAAAAAACATATTTTATGTGTACGAGCAGAAATATTACATATTAAGCTATGGTTTTATTAGATTGTATTTACCATACCATTTAGCGTGGTTATTACGTAGAACGAGGTACAAGGTCGAATTCTTCACAGTTAATGAGTTTACAGCCTCCAAGCATCTCTCTATTTTTAGTTGTATGAAAGAATATTGGCAATATGAAAGCTGCCACTCGGATGGTTAAATATTTAAATATAGCTCAAGAGTCAATCATATCGACACTTTTTAAAATGACATTTTCATAGTAATAATAAATGTAAGATTTATATTATTATGAATTAATTTTTGAGTTGTTGCTTATTAAAACATCAACTTTAATAAAATTTGATACTTTTTTAAACATTTTTACCTAGTTTTGAAAGTAATCTTCCGGTCAAAATAATATATAAAATACTATTAGCTAGAAAGTCCGATGTCAGCGCTCGTCTTGATTGATGACTAGACACTAAATGACATTTTTAATGGACATTAAGTAGGTCAGCATACAAGTAACGTGTCTTTTGATAATTTTTTCATTTATATAATCTACTATATGTTTTAAAATATGAAATCGATAATTTAATTATTTATTTGGAAAATTAAAAGAATATATAACTATATTTATAAATTGTTATATTAGTTAATCTTATTATTAATCTTCAACGCAATTTGATAGACTTTATTTGAATCATTTTACGCCTGAATTCCTATGCGTTTCCCGTTTAAATTAATCTGTATATAGTAAACCCAAATAAGCAACGAAAGCAAAGCGAATGACTGTAAGATCATCTAAGCCCGACTTATTAAAATATCTCAATTTTTTTTACAATTAAAACATGGCTGAAACTTTTTTAACAAGTAAAATAACATTTTTTTTATCCTTGGTGGAGTGAAACAGTATAAAACTTTGTATAATATACTAATAATGTCAGCTTCTTAATGCACTGAAACCTCAATCACTGTTGGTATTACTAAAACCAATTATACGGAACTTTTTATTAAATGGAATCTTATAATGAATCCTAAAAGGTTTATAATTTACTTTTACTTTTCGATAAATATTTGAACTGAGAAAATAAAAAGATAAGCAATACTCTTAAAAATAATATTTTAATATTCTTTGTGGTTATTTTTTTTTTCATAATCATTTCATTTTTGCTTTTACGGTTGATATTTTTAAGCCGATAAGTGTAAGGTGTTCATTGAAATATTTTTTTTAGTCTGATATCATATAGTTACAGATAAAGTTCATAGCCTAATCTCTAGTCTTTTGGTATTCCGCTTTACTTGGTTTCAATCTTTTTAACTTTTTAATTAGAACAGTAACTTAATACATTTGCAATAGTAATAAACATTGGAATACAGTTGTAAATTGAATTGGATACCCACACATCCATGGGGTTACTTGCCAGAACGTG
Source organism: Mechanitis polymnia (assembly GCA_035222055.1). Taxonomy (NCBI): domain Eukaryota; kingdom Metazoa; phylum Arthropoda; class Insecta; order Lepidoptera; family Nymphalidae; genus Mechanitis; species Mechanitis polymnia. The sequence continues at coordinate 4,540 of JAXUDW010087140.1, read as the reverse complement.
AATCTAGTAAAATGTTTCGTAAAGGAAATGTACTCGTATTTCCTTTACGAAAGTCTTCGGATCTTGCAAGAGTTCCTACGCAGCGGTGATCACATTTTACCAGTGACCCGCACGTTCGTTTGCCCTCCTATCACATAAAAAAAATAATAATCAATGTGACTCATAATCAACTTAAAACATAATCATGAGTTTCAAACATTTTTTGTCATTGTTCCAATATTTTCATGCTTAAGTTATTTTTATATTACAACAAGTTATTTTTACAAACAATACGTTTCGAAAACTATTTTTTAATCTCTTCTCTTTCTGTATATTATTCTTACAAATAAGTTTCCAAATTGGACAATAGTAATCTGTAATATGGCTTCGACCTATATAGAAAAAACTAAAATATAAAGTTTCAAATTATTTAGCGATTTAAAGTCTTTGGTATTTCGGTTAACAAAACTTAGAATTAACTTTTTTCCTTTACAGAATTAATTGATTGCAAAAGCATAAATCTTTATCCATTCATACTCTAAGATCTTTTGTTTCTGATTTCATAAAATTTCACACGAAAAAATTTTTCGATTATTTTATTTCTATGTTATTATTTTTACACCAAGTGCATAGTTCGTTAATAGCATCTTGACAAAAATATAAATCAAATCCCGAAGTAAAATTTTTAAATAATTTTAGATCTTCTTCATACAGTTTAGTGAGAGCTCTTTATATATTCTAATTATAAGGTAAGAGCTCTTTATATATTCCTTGATATCGTATACTGAGGTTACAAAAGAGTTGATAAGACTGAAACCATTATAGCGACAAGGCAAAAATTAATAGCTGGATAATTGCTTCCGACGCCCGATTTCACCAAGTAATGGCCGAGTTCGCGCCCATCAGTCGAGTGGGCTGCGACGTTCCGTTTGTATGCATAAGTGGCGCCGCCACGCCGGTACACATCGTATGCTTTGCCTTCGCAGACCAAGGCATAGTCAATGGACTATTATGCCACTCATACAAGTATATTATGGTTTACTTTATTAAATATCAAATCCGCTTATCGGTACTCACATCCAAAATCGTATTTTTAACAAAATTTTTCAGTTGAATAGCAATATCAGATTTATTCCTAAGAATGATTAATGATAGAATGTTTTATATGATATAAATTTTGGACATAGTAGAGATTCCAAAAATTTCCAAAAATTACATAAAATAAATACAATAGGGCAGTAATTTATTATAATAGTTTGAGATTTTCCACGTCTTCGGATATATGTAATTTAGAAAAGATAATTTATAAATAATATATAGAACCTTAAATAAAATGTAGCACACATTTTAAAAATCGTCGATATTTTCTCATCAAATTGATTTTCTTTTAATTTTTTTTAATGATTTTTTAATCAAACCTGAAAAATATGAATAGTACCAAAATATTGACGATGAATATTATAGCCATTGATGTGTCATTGTCATAATTTGTTATATAAGAAGGTGAATTATATAGTAGGAAAGCAAAAAGCAAATAAGTCGACTTCAGCTTCCCTATTACCAGAAATTTAATAAACTGATATTAATATTTGTGGTACGTTATGATAATCATATCAATCAAACAATTTGTATTTAATTTTAGAGTCACACCAAAAATAATCTAACTTTTTACTTATATTGTATTGTTACTTTTATTGTATTGTTACTGTATCTGTTCGTTTGTAATATACTTTAGTTTGTCTAGTAATATTATAGCTACCAAACAAAAACAAAATTAAAAAGTTTAAAATGTTATTTGTCCATGAAGTAGAAGATGGAACATACACACACTTTCATTAATGATTTTGTTCTTTTGAAATTTCCTATTATTTAGTTAAAAACTAAGTTCTTGGTCTTGGTTTTCGGTCGCTAAAGATCAATTAGCAAAAACTAATTTTCAAAGATGACTAATAACTAAAGTAGAGCAGTTACAAGAGCAACCAAAATAAGCAGGTATAAAAGAAGAATAAAAATAAATAGTGTACAGTTACAAGATACAATTGAAACTGAAAATCGGCCTCTTTACCGTTGTAACAGTTTATGTACCTTCAAATAAAAAAGTTGAAAAAAGACTACACTTCAAAAGTGACTCCTATCTGTAGTTCATTACACACCCCAGCTATGAAGTGCGCTCTATAGGAAATCGATCAACAATCTTATTTTATATCGCAAATCAGGACATCCTATATATATTATACTAACATTACTTTACTTAATTATATTTCGTAATTATTTGCGAAGTAATTATAACGTGGCAAAGTTAATTAATAATATACAGGAATGGTACTATTTAAGAAAATGTATTAATATTCATAAGGCAAAATATTATTTTAGAGGGGCGCATTGTTATGAATTCACAACACCACGTACCGGTATATTTAGAGCTTAACTCGAACGAATTAATAATATTTCAGCACCGACGATGATATGGAAGAACGGCAGAGCTGCAGCGATGTATATAGGGTCCATGAAACTCACAGCCTTGGACATGTATATAATTTAAAAACTTAAATTATTTTTATTTGACATCACACTAAACATAGAAAAAATCCATTTTTTATATTTTTATATACGATCACTGGTAAGGTGTAACTTTTCTGTACCTGTACAGTTGTAGGGTAGCGCAAAAACTATCACAATTAAAATAGATTTATATAAACTATAAATTACTTATTAACAATAATAATAAATAAAATGATATCTATAATTTATTATTTGTTACACTATTATTATTTTACCTAAATGATTGCGTCCAAATCCTTTTGTATTTTATATATTATTATGGCAAATAATACCACACGTGTTTTCATCCAAGAACTTGGTTAAACAATAACATGTTTGTTCACAGCCTGCAAATGAAGCAGTATTCATATTTTTATTAAGAACAATTAGTGAGGGATGATGAGCTATACACAAAACTTAATTAACCTCCGCCGACACCAATCTTACTTTTTAGCTATGTTAATTATTTTTATTCAATACCATACTCAGACCGAATATGAATTATGATAGTGTTATTCAATCGAATCTTCATTCAATTAAATTGTAAATAATATGTTTTATATGTTTCTGTTCACTGACGACTATATTGCGTTACTTTCATATTTAAGACATGTCGTATTAAAATATATTATTTAGAAAATATACAATTATTTTCAAGCAGAGACTAAGGAGGTTTTAAGCGAAGTAACTAAGAGAACTAAGTCAAGCGGTGGTAACACAGTGTGATGTCGTCTTTTTTAAATTTGAAGATAGATGGAGACTATTGAGCGTAAGATGACGTATAAGCTTAGTGGGGAATTTTCTATGCAAAATAACAAGACCTGCGAATATGACGTGATTAGTAAAGAAGACCTTTTAACATTTCTTCGTAAATATTCGCATTCGATACAGCGGTATTGTAAACTTTTCTATAATTTGTCGAATTTGAATAATGCTTAGTTTCTACCCTAAATAAGAAAAAAAAATCTGTTTTAATGGGGAAGAAGAATCAAAATATTATTAAATACTGAAACTTTGGTACAGACAGAAGTAGAATTTAAAATAATTGTAAAAAGTATAAACACCTCCGCTTCTTTAAATATAAATTAAGATTGCGAATTCATTTAATAATTTTAAAATTATTTTGACAAATCTAATAAAATCCTAAATTGTTGCAAATTATATGGTATTAGGAGTTACTTGTTTACTTTGAACACAATAAAACAATGATAAGAAAATAAGAAACGAAAGAAGAACGAGGGGAATATCGTCATTCATTTACACATTAATTTACAAATAATCTTCTGATAAAGTTATCCATTAAAAGTTGTTTGAACTCCGCACCAAATTGAAGATATTAATGGATATTTGGAATATTCTAAAAAGCAACATTAGAAATATATTATTTCTTTTGGAGACATCTTCAGAATCGGTCATTTAAATTGATGAAAGGATATTTTTTAACTTCAAAAACATTCTTTAATTTAAACGTGTATGCATCACACCATCAAACTCTTGATATCACATCTACGGCGACAAGACTAAATAGGAATAAGGTCTGGTTAGATTTACGAACCGAAGCCGACCCTATCTTCGAGAGTGTTTTTCATCTCACTCATTGAACATCTCGAAGGCTCGCTTTAAATCGGATAGTGAACCTTCCCTTATCTTTGCTTTGTAACAAATCCTCTGGGACAAGCTCAATCTATAATCTGTGAAATATTAAAATATTTTTATTTTAATTTTAAATTAAAATAAAATACAAGCTAAATGTTATAAAAGGAATTGTTATTGTTTGTGAGATTACGTGAAAAATTATTTCCTACAGTATTGTGACAATTTAAGGTAATTAGTGTAACTATAACACTCAAAACCTAATATAATATATATATATAATAATAAATTTAATTTTATTTGCATAATTGGTTTTTATAATTTAGCCTCCACAAGGAATTGATTGCGAAGGTTCTAGTTGTTCGTAAATTGTTTACTATATATGGACGTTTGTGAAACAGTGATCACAATACAAAAAAAAAAACCC
>JAXUDW010087129.1:0-31455 GCA_035222055.1 Mechanitis polymnia | reverse complement strand
AGGTAAGGGGGGTCACCCTCCCCCCTCACCAGGCCTACAACTGGGGAAGGAAGCGACGGGCGTATTCCCGCCTCCTTGTAATGTAACTGGTCAACATTAGTATTATAAATAAAAATGTTTAGAATAAAATCGTGCGAAGAGAAACATGCAAATGTTGTTTAATATTCTCAGTATGTTATGCGAAATTTTTGATTATATTTAGTCACTTTCATTTTAGCCCTCGAGCCCCTTGATTTGTTTTTGATGTCTTAACTAATTAGAATTTTACCTTCCCACGGATTACAAAAATATTTTTGAGGAACATGTATTATTTCATGAAACCATATATATGAATTGTTTTAAAATAAAAAAGTTGCTTATGTTGTTAATTTGCAATTTATCACAGCAATATTTAGATACATATGTTTAAACGGTAACAAATGCTAGTATTTAATTAGTTATTAAATTTTAATGAATATTATTTTAATCAATATTAATGAATATTATTCCAGTTCTAAACCTTCTCGCACTCGATATTCGGTTTCGGCTTCGGGCTTTGGGTTTGTTTTGATAATATTATAATTATTATATAAGAATAATATTTAATTTCAATATTCAATATAAATCTATGGAAGGTGGTAGAGCCGAGCTGTTTTCAATGATAATACTTACGATTAAGTACAGTTGCCATTAATTTTACTCTAAAAAAATGTCTATACCATACCTAATACAAACAAATGCTGTTACGGGTAGTTTTAATAATGTGCAAGTGTTTTAGGCAAATCGGTTTCCCAGAGAGATAATTTGAGGATATTTGAAGAGCTTAATGTATTTTATTTGGCACAAAGCCAAATTTTGTGCTTATAAAATAGACTAGACACAAATGATTAACGGCTGAACTAATTCACTTAATGGATACCAGAAAGATATTTATCTATTCAGCTTATGTTGTTCACAAATTTGAAGTAAAAAAAATATTAAAAAAATTTTTTTTTGACGACAACGTTAATGTTTTAGTATTATTTATTTAAACTTCTTTCACTCCCCATGTATGTAATTAACTAAAAATATAATGTGAGTTGCGTTATCCAAAGTATAAAGTCTGTTATGGATTATAACGTTATATTTCTTTGTCTGATTTTCCCAGCGGATTACTTAAATCTTAAACTTTACGTAAACAATATATAAGAAGAATTAGACGATTCATTCTCATTAATTATTTTAATCAGATACAGATTCATTTATATTTTTTGTTTCTAGTTTCTTGTTAGTATTTATTTTCCTATCCGCTATTTTTTATTTCAGGAATAACAGAAGGAGTTATATTTTTATATACACGACATTATCGATATGCTCTGTTATGTCAATATTAAACCTTCCTAGAACCGGATTTAAAAAAAAATAAGTTGTATCTCTATAAAACTTATTTGTTTATTGGGTTTTTGTAATAAAATATAAAACAAAACAGTATGAGATATATAGTCATTGTCAATATATAGTAGATATACATCTATATGTATAATCCATCTAGTCCTGTCCAAACACTTAATACTGTGTACATTGGGTACAAAGAGACAATAGTTCGAGTAAGCCGAGCTCTATTTATCTTTCATTGTCTTATAAGAAATGCTTCTTATTTTGTATATTAAATTACTCGATACTTGTTTACGACTACTCTGTAAGATGATAAAGCTTAATACAAATAACAGAAAAAAAAATCATGAGTTCTAAATTCCGTAGTTATTACTTCCTTAATAAGCTTACGTAAGCTTAAGCCTATTTATTACTTAAGTAACTTATTTTTATTTACTACAAAGTTAACGTCTATTAGTGTTGTATTGTGTATTAGAAAGAAATAGATATACATTTGAAAGTTTAAATAACACCTTATGATTATTGCTTACGAACTTTTAAAAAATGTTACTTACGCAGGCGTAGAATCATACTTAAAAAAACACATATATGTCCTAAATTGAACAGAGTGTCAAAGTTTCAATAAATATATATTATATACTTACGGATTCTTGGAGAGTTTGTCACCTATGATTATAAATATATTTTTTTTTACATTTGAAGTTTATCAAGTGTTAAATTAAATTTATTTTATCTTTTACTTATTATTTCCTAAAATAGCATATAAAATAGAAACAGTATCATAATTCAGCCCCGTTAACCGAATTGCTTTAATACCTGTTGTATTTCTCATTTTCTAAGGCAACACATGCGCAATAATCATATATCTTTACATTAATGTCTGGCTATTAGAGTAAGGAGAGTAAATGTGAGCTACGTTGGCCTCCTGTTACAAAAATATAAGACAATTATAATAATTATTTTATGTAGTGTGATGTGTAGGTCTAGTTGAGGTTAGGTGTACGTTCTAGATTACCCTCAATTAGCTTGAAATCTAATATAGCTGTTGCAGCATCCTTAGGTCAGATGACTGGAAAATTAAATATCTGCTGTAAAGTTTTATAATAGGAAATGAGTAGTTCAGTTTATTTATTACTTATATATTTTATGCATATTAATATTCATATAATATATGTATTTAATACGTATATATGGTTTTAATTCCTGGTTAAGAAAAATTATATATTCGTTCAAGTTTATTTTCTATTAACTTACTTATCATGAAAATTATTAGAATTATCTGGATTTAAAAAAATGGATTTTTTTTTGTTTTTAGATAACCAGTAATTCTAGACACTTCTTAAAAACATGTATGTAAGTGTGTAAGCTTTTTTTTCGGTTCCAATTTCTAGCGACCAGATTATGCAATTAACTTCGTTTTGGTATTAATCAATACGTAGTTACGAAACTTATATTTACTATTTATTTTTTCCAGAAAAATCGACAAAGTTATTTTTTGTTGTTTTTTTTGACAAAACTGAAAACCGTGTTTCTAAAAATTTTATGTCGTGATCCATGTGGTTATGATACTAAATTATGCATATTCATATAATACAGAACTGATTAGTTTTTCAGAGAAAACGGTAATAACTTTTTTATTTTAGTGAATGTCCTGATGGGACTAATTCTGTGTAAAAAACTTAAACATATAACATTTTTCTAACCAGGAGTTAATATGATGGGGCTAGCACTCATACTGCTGTTTTTAATGGACCTGAGCGAATTAGCTTAAACTTGTGAAAAGTTTGTTTCATTAGTACTCCTCCTATACTAATAATGATACGATGTCATAAATTGGAGTCGCCGAGGACAGTGATTTATAGGTCCTGAAGTTTTTTGGTGACATTTGTAATTGTAGTTTTTTATAAAATGATCAAAGTGTGTCCTATATAGTCCTATAGAGTGTGGAACATTTTGAACTCTCAAGTTCTTGTTAGGCATAAGGCTATAGCCATTATTTACTCTGCTAATTTTACAAGTATGTGAAACTCAATCAGCAATTCGCTCAAATTCACCCACTGTAAACAGCCTTAGACCTATTACGATGACAAAAGATTTCTAACAGTAAAATACAAGAGTATTTTTAGACAGACGACGAATGCCTACGACATACGTCAAATATGTCACGTGTCAATAAAATTACAATTGCAAATATTTGCGTCTTTCGTAAGAAGCATTAAGGAGAAATAAGGTCGACGAGGAAAAGAGCACGAAATAAGCTGAAATGTTCGACTTAAAGCAATTTGCCACCATAAGTAGATTTGACTATGTATATAGTATATTGGTTCCTATTGACATTTACAATCCAATCTTTCAAAATTACATGGTTTAATATATAAAGGTTAACATTAGTTCATTATAATCAAACCCATACACTCCAGCGGAAAGAGGTCCTTATTTCTTCTAATAATATGTATTTTTTGGTTATTCAATTTCAATTTCAGGTTATTATAATTTAAGACTATAGCCGAATTATATTTAGAATTATAATCATACAATAAAAAATATTTAAATAAATTATTTTTATATAGTTTTGACACCACGTAACAGGAGAGAGAGAATTGGAAACGGTATCCACGATATTGCATTTCGAGTCTATAGTCCCGTTGCTTCATGCGTATTATTCAGTTTATTCAATAAAACCTTATACTTAGAAATAGTCAAATAGGTTGTTAAGCGAATAACTACGTGACCAGACATAACTGATAGTTGTTGTATGTAAATTGTGCCACATCGTGTGCCCCTGAATAAATATGTGTATACAAATAGGGTTGTTATTATGACTTTATGTTCTATAAACTTAGTACGCTTTTATATTTTAGTAAGCTAGGTATTTCATTATATAGGTTAGATTATCAGTAATAGTATTCGAGAAAATAATATATGTGTACGGACAGAAACTTGTTATCTATAAGAGCCTTGTCTCGAAAATTTATTTTAGGAACAAACCTCTTTCAACTCACAGGTATCCTAAAAGGTTTGTGCAAAACCAAGCGAAAATTCGTATCCTGTCATCCAAAAAACTTTCCAGAGAGCGTTGCAAAAGCTCTGCCAAGTTTTACTTATTTGACTTTCCTTTTCTGTTTCATTTATATTTTTTTATTAATCCTTACTTTAGTATTCTAATAAAACTTTTAGGGATCTTATAATATTGCGGACATATATTTTAATAACGTTTCATAAATAATAATTAAATAAAATAAATTGTACTTTGATTAACATCAAATAATTACACAGATAATTTTTTTCACCAATGAGGAAAATATTAATTTTCAAATTTCTTCTCTAATGTGGCAAATCATAACAAGCTTAAGATTACTTTATATTCTCTTTAATATTATTCTTGTTGTCATTTGATCATAATTATAATTATTTTAATTAATTGGTTATTGGTTGGTTCGTAATTGCTAAGTGATGTAATGTTATAAAAAATATATATGAGTAATAAACAATGGCATTTCGTTTGTAATCTTTAATAAATCTCTATCGCAATAATAAAAATTAAAATACAAAATATTATTTCATAAAAATAATATCGTATATTTTTAGGTTTATATACTTATATTAATTTGGGAATATTTTGTGAAATATAGTAGAACTATGCATATTTAAGCAATGTATTTTATTTAATACATAACGCCATCTTTGTTGCTGTCGTAAAGTGCACGAAGAAAAGAAAACAAATTTGTTAAGTGATTGCAAATGTTATGGCAATGGCTCATTTTATGGAATGTTGTTATCTTTAGTAAAAGGAAATAAAATTGAAGTATACTTCAAAGTATATTTAATTCCTATACCTCTTTCTTCAAATAAAAATATTATTATGGTATTCAAAGAAGTACAATAAAGATATAGTGTAAACTCTTTGTTAACTCAGGAAATTATGTCAACATTCTGTACCTGCAGTTCGCGTAGTCTTGGTTTCAATTTACGTCGATCGTTATTTTTTTTTATATCATATAAAGCATTAAATTCCTTTGCAGATAGATATTAAATTTATACTTTTAACATTAGTTAAAGAAGATATAGCGAACACAGATCGTCTTAATATTAAATGTGAAATATTGTGAAACTGCATGGTTTGAAACCTCAAACTAATTTAGGTTGCATCTTTGAACTATTCTCATGTTTGCACTAAGTCGTTGTTAATTCAGGATCGATTATCGTTGAAAATTTAATATATATTTCGTGAGTTGCGGTGATATAAGTCTTCTGTTTGGTTATTTTTACTTTTATTTCCATATAAAAATATCAGTTGCATTTGATTCATAACCACACACAGTATATATAAATATATTATAAATGTAAATCAAATATTTTAATAAACTTTGTAATAACAAAGCTGTATGCATGTAATCAGTATTTTTGTTTATGTTTTTACGTGCTTGAAAAAAAAAACTTATGATAAAAAATTTTGTTGCATCTTTTTTTTCGAGATGATATAGCATCACTTTTCTACTAATTGTTATGTTTTAATTTGACTTCTGGCATTATAATATGAATCATATATCCCAATTTACTTTTGGAATAAAAGTAACGGTTGACGAAATTGACGAAATAGTATCACTTGAAAATACTTGCCAAAACCAAGTGCTAAAAATATATGTTTAAATTTAACTAATACTAATATAACAAAATTATAATGTAATGAAAATTTTTAATTTTTAATTAAATATTAAACATAAAAATATTTATTCTATCGAGCACTAAATTTTATATCAAGGAATGGGTGTCAAATATCTATTAAATAATCAATAAAAGCTATAGGGTACAAGATAGTCGAGCAATAAATACTCCTAGACCTAGTAGGCGCGTAGCACTAGCTTCTAGCACATTTTCACAAAGTGATTACGATTTCATAATACGTTCATTGTTTAATAAATTAAAATATTTAGTCTCCACTATTCATTTCTTGAACAAAAAGTCATATTATTGAGAAATAATGCTTAAAAACGGATTTGTGTCATTGTTGATTTCTATCATAAATATTATGCAATCATTACCTAAAAATTGAGAAGTGAAACCCAAGAAATCAGAGAAACAAAATTTTTTGCCTACGCAAGAGGCAAAAACTAATCTATATGATCGTGAACAAAAACGTGAACTCTTGAATTTTAATTTAAACTTTTTAAAGTTCTTTCTGTGTTGTGAATGCTTTTATTTACTTTACTAACAGTAATAGCGTTAGAATTGCGCAAACATGTACTTGGCATCATACAACATATATGTTGAAGTACAAATAGCCTTGGAAAACAAAAATGCTATGAACTAAGAAACAAGAACAAGTTAATTAAGAGAGTATTCAAGTTATTCTGAGAAAGAAATATTTATTGGTCTTTTAATTTAGCTTTAAATGTTGCTAAAAGTAAAGCATATACATTTATTATAGGAATAGGTATAAAGTTTTAGTATTTCATTCATTTTATTTAGTTATGTTAATTTTTATTTTAATTGTTGCTGCATTGCTGCAGAGTTGCTATTCTCCAGGTAAGTTACTCATTTTAATAATTACTTTCACAAACATTGCGTTGCTTAATGCTAGCTATTGTTATCATTCATAATAGCAATTCCATTTCTGTAGATTTATAAATAAAAATAATAAAAATTTGTCATAGTTTATAATGTTTTTGACTATATAATTATTTATTTAGTAATACCAAAGAAGAACTAAACTAGAGAGTACTTGATTAGAGTAGTACTAAATTGACTAGTACACTTATGATTACGTTTATAATAATTTATGCATATATATATGTTATTCTAGTTTCAAAAACCTGATTTAAATGTTATAGAGAAAATAAAATAAATATATAAGAATTATATTTACTGCTATTTCACTACAAAGTAGACTTGCGAGTTATAGATTAACTTGGCAAATTGGTATATTTACTTCATGAAACGAAGCATAAATAAAAAGAATCTAAATAACGTTGACTAAGTGTTTCTCTCTCTGTGATATCTCAAATGTTCTTGCAATTGGTTTATTTATCTTAAAATTAATTAACAAAAATATAGAGAAAATTAAAAATATACAGCTATTTATAAAGAAATAAGATAGTACAATGAATAGTTTCAAATCTGTATTATCTGAATAGAACATAGTATGGATAAGCACAAACACGATAGTTACACGATCAGACTTAAGACAACAATACAAGGAATTGACAATTACTTTATATAAATATCCGTATTTCTCCACAAGTTTTAATGGATTCTAACTGGAACTTTACTCGTTGCTTATAGAATAGAAACGACCTTTAGAGACTCGTAGATTATTCTCTGGTTTATAAAGTATAGACAGAATCAATATTAAAGATAAATAGAAAATAAATAAATCTCTAAACTAAATGATAAATTAAGTATTTGAGAGACTAGTGATGACGACAACATATCTCTTCCTTTTATATTTCTTCTAAAATAAAAGTATATGTAAGGGCATATATTATAGCTGTGACACGTAAAAAAACTTATACATAACACCCAAAGACAAGGTCGGAGGCCTTAGAAAAATTTTCGATTTTTTGATTTTTTATTAAAATTTTAAGAAATATGCTTTTATAGAAAATATATAATTTTATATAAAAGCTTTTTTATAAAAAAAATGTAGAATGAAATAAAAAAAATAAAATTAGCTATTTTTAATTGCGGCACTTTGAGTAACACAAAGCATAAGGTCAAACCTTTTAGTGTAAGTAAAACCCCAACAAAAAAAATGCTGTCTACGTCAATTGTTCTGTAAGCTAATACATATTAACGTCCACAAACAAATAGAGAATATAAAGTAATGTAGTACGAACAGTAATAGACAGGTTAACTTAAAAGATTTTTTTATGTATAAAAACATATACAATTATTACATGAGTATGTTTAATTATACACAGTAATTATTTTTATTAAAAAAAGTTATTGATAAATATAAAAAAATAATTATTACGTTTTATGTTTAGACTTCAGAAGAGTATTCTAAGCGTTGTTGTAATATTATATGCTATCTAGATACCAGGGATTCCGGAATGAGTTTAGGCAACCCCATTTCCAAAATGAACTCATTCTTCAGACCGCTACAGCAGAATTACTTTCAAAGTTTACTTTTTTTGCTATTCATACACATTGAGAAAGTATACTCACAAATTATAATGTAGTAGTTTTTTTTATTTCATAGCTTACTTCGTGACATGTTTAACTACAGTTTTTTTAGTTTCATAAAATTATTGTTCGTAAACCGCTAAACATACATTTCCTATTAAAATATATTACAAATACTTAGTCTTTATATTTATGAAAAAAATATGATCAACTTTATTAATAACTTGCAAAGCTTTTAAATATAATGCAAAATAACATATTTGTAATATTTTACTTAAGTATTTGTAACTTAAAATTCACGACGTTGTTAATAACTTTGATGGCAATAATTAAGCTATCTTTAACTTAACTAAACAGATGGTGCTATAAGGACTCTGATATTATTAACTTTAGGAAATTTAAAAAATCTCTTTCAGGTGACTCTCAGGTATTTTTTTTTAAAGTAAGATTGTAATTGTAAATTAAAGTTAGTATCACAATATTTAATAAATATTTATTATTTCAATCTATGTTCTTATTGCTTTTGTCAAATGGAACATTATTATAAGATTCATTTTTGTTTATTTCTTAAGTGTGACTTTAAAAGTAATCGATTCTTGTTACCTTTTCTAGAATAAACAGACAATGAAATACGTAGGTTTCCCTGTCACGTAGTAACGTGGGTGGAAATCTATGTCAATATGTTGGGAAACCTCCGGATAGGTCATTCTAGGGGGAATATTACTCCTCGTACATTTTGTAGGCACAAACTAAAAATGAGATTTTTGAGATAATTTAGCTATCAGGTCCTAACGAATCAGTTTATTTTGGAAAAGGACTCCCTTGTTAGAAATAAATTGGCAACCTCTGAAATTTGGGATGCCGTTCAATGTTACAAAAACGCATTACATAGCAACGGTAGTTTTCTGAAGCTACAAATATTTTGTTATAATAATAACTTATTTTTTAAAAACATATATTATAATTGATATTTCATAACATGGAAGTAACAATTTAATTGAATAAATTAACGAAAATAGGAACATAACTATACACAAGAAGTTAAATCTGATATTTAAAAAAAATTAAATGTATTAAGCAACGCCACAAAAGAACTTACTAGCTATATATATATGATTGCTTATGTACTTCAAAAAATAATAATCTTGTAACAAATTCCATTGATTTCACAATTCATGACCTCGCAAATATTTCATGCATTACCAAGATCATTTATATCGTATAGTCTTCTATTACACGTTCGATATTGACAAATCATAAAATATTGGCAGCGAATAGAAAACGATATATTGTGTTTGTTTTCCCTTCTTTTACTATAAATATTAATGAGAAAATTATTGGTAAAATTTATTTATTTAATATGTTTTATTCTAAACTAGCTATTTAATATTTTATTATTGTTATCGCATGTTAATTATTATTTATATGTGGAATTCGTCTTAGCAATTGGCAATTTGTTACATTGTATTGTCGGTAGAGTGACGAAGAACGGGGTCTCAGAATCATGTAATACACTTGTTAATGAATTTTCATTTTATATATAACAAAATTTTTTTTTACATTCAAGAATAAAAAGCCTATTCATTATATAAAGGTGAGTTTATTTTGGGACATCTTTGATCGAGTTACCTAAATAAAGCTTATTCAGTTATTTACACAAACTATGCTCCGTTGAATATTTATCGAGCTTATTGATTTACGTAACATCTATTTAACTTCACCTTTATTCTAAAGTTACCGTCTTGATGTAATTTAAACACTAACCCTCATACTAATAAAAAGATTTATATCCAGTATAACTAACACATTCTGTGTTTTATTATATCATATCTATCTATACATATATTTTATTTTTTTGTACTGACTAACTTTCTCTTCTGTACATATTAAGGTTAGCTGGCAGATAATTCTTGCTTAACATTGTGCTCGCCTTTTGTACAAACCTTTTTGTAAGTTTGTGAAAAAAAATATTAAATAAATAAATAAATTATAAGTGAAAAAGTGACAAAACAAGAAGAACTAGGTACTGGGTTTAAAATACTGTTTAAAATACATTTATTTTATACATTAAATATATAAAAGAGAGCTATGCTTTTTGTGCAATCAAAAACAAAGTAATTTCAAAAGATGAATATGTTTTTAATCTTATCTTTTTATAAATATCTTTTTATTTAAGAAGTCTAGATCTGTAGTATACTAAAGAATTATATTTAACAAAAACAGAAGAAGAGATCTTTTGTTTTAAGGGTATTTCTACATTGACATACTTTTAGCAGTTTGTTCATCTCTAGTTACTCGGGTTCAGACGAGTTGTTACTGGAATGGCTCTCCGAACTCTCCGTCTTATAGACATTACTTGGCGCCTGACTGGAATCGCAGTTTTGCACTTTTGCGCCCTTTAGTTAAAATATCACATGTAAGATTATATGAAATATCTTTTATATATTTCATTTCAATTCCCTAGTAATATATTCTTCTTAACTTGTTATCCTTGATACAAACAACTTATGTTATAAAAATATTTTATTTAGTTCTACAATATTTTTATAACATAAGTGGTTTGTAATATTTTTATGCAAAGGGTTTGCATTGATAGATAATTATTATTTGTTTTTATAATTAATCTTATGAAATTAATTTCAAAATATGGAGATTAGTTTACTCCCGACTTTGAAATTATTTGATTCCCTCTGCTGTTCTGTTATTGTATTTGAAATACCAACTTTATAATTTTTTAAGAAAATATCATGTTTTTAAATATTTATAAAGTATTGTGTGTTTTTGCAGTAAAAATTGAAAATAATAAAATGTTTATTTGATCTTCATATAGAACAGTACTTCCTCATATCTTCCTGAAACTGATACACCCGCAAGGGATAAAATAATGTTAGCAAATACCTATTGGTAAAGGAAATCACACCAAGGATTCGAAGAGACGGTTAACGTTAGACCAGCGACCGACCCTAAAAATTTTTCATAAATTTTCTTGCAATAATTTCATAATAATAAATTTCATCAATAATTATGATAAGAGCAGGTGGTTCACAATTTTGTATGTGACATTTAGTTTGATAAAATGCATTATAATGTTAATATTATAACAAAAATAGTTTTATAATTTTATTTTTGGTAAGGCATTCCTTTGAGACAGGATCAGTTTCATCGTATAACTTTATGTGTATTTACTTTAAAGTTTTAGCGCTGCAATGTTTTTGAGAAACTTTGCGGTCTTTGTAAAACATGCGCCGCTTGTAAACTTAATGCGATCGTGTTTGAAGGTTTGATTGCATTTACTGAATCAATTTATAAACAAGTTTTATAAAGGCGCCTCGAGACTATATTATAAAAGTTTTATAAAAGTAATTTAAACATCAAACAACAAACAAACAAGTTTGTTAAACAAACGAATCTAAGAATACTATCAATTGTATGTAAATACAATTAATATATGATTTGCTAAACATGTTTTATCTTTAATTTAAAATAATAATAACAATTAATAAAGAAATTTACTTTTTCATTTTTACTTAAAAAAAAATAATTTTAAAAACATATATAAATTTTCATTAACCAATGTGTAATTGTAATATTACTAGTAAAAGGAGTTTTTCTCGTGAACAAAGTTACGAATATTTTTTCCTTTCACTATTTATTCACCTCCGTAGTGTGTTACAAACCACACAGTCACATAAACACACACACATAGTCTAAACTTAAAGCGGTAAGTAAGTTTCAAAACCTTTCTTAATTAAATAAGTAAGTCTTTAGATATTATTTTTGAAAATCAATGGGGATAATAAGGGTAGAGTCTTATGGTATTGATAAGAGTGTTAACATTATGTTTTCCAAGATTTTATTTTATTGACGTGTTAAAAAAAAACAAATGTTAAACTAAATAATAACCAAATTCTAATAAATATAGTAAAATAATAATATCTTAACTAAAATAACTCATATTTAATATTAACGTCGGTATCGTATTTCTAAAGCAGTTGAAAATCTTCTTGAATATTGAATTTCATATAAAACTTTGAAATAAGCAAGGCTTCTTAGACTAGTTCCGATACTGAGCTGACTGCAGATACATTACACTAAATTACTTTCTCAGTACTGTGCACATACAAGTAAGTATTCATCTTTTCAATTTTGTATAATAGAGAGTTGTATATCATATTCTAATATATTATGTAATAATTAAATAGACATTTATTATATTTTCCTGCATCGTGTAATCACTGATAAGATGATGGTGCTTTAATCCGAGAATGTAATAATGTATCTGAAACCTGTATTTGTTCAACTTGTTTTTTGTAGCTCTTTCAGTTATAATTTCATTTATTATTTTTACTCTTGTTTTCTACTTTGAGCAAGTGGGACATAGCACATAGCACTTAGTTAATAATTATTAAACATTCAGCTAATATATTTGCATCTTTTTGGATCCTTAGACCGTCTTAATTTGTATCAAAACAAATTACGCGAAAAAACCTTATAAAATTATGTCGAGAAGACAAAGTTAAAAAGTTTTTATTGAGCACAGAATTTATAAAGTTTTAAATTAATAAATGCTGTCGCGCTCTTCTTGGAACATTAATTTAACGGCGAGACAAAGACATTATACTTGCAAGTGGTTTTTAAAACATGCAGCACTTCGTTGTTAAATAATAAAAGTACATAATAAAAGTCCCAAAGTATTACAAATGTTTATGAGCAATAGACAATACGTAGTAAATGTTTAATTGAATTATATCTTACAAACCCATTCAATTATATTATAATTCAAGGTCGAATAAGTTGTCCATTGAATTAACAAATTAATTAACTTCTCAACATCTATTTTCATGACAAGTGTGTCATGAAAATAAATAATAATATAGTGATATTATTATAGGTTTTAAAACTAAAATAAAATTTATTAAGCAATCAAAAAATAGATCAACAAAATTTCGAAGCTTCGAAATGAGCTTCGAATGAATCTGTAACGTTAATAAATATTTACAATAGTGATAGATGGTGTTACTGCTATTCACCAAATACTTAAAAAAAGGAAATATTATGTTTTTATAAACATTATTCTATACGAATTCATTATCATATATAATATATAACAACAACACCACGCTCGGCATGAAATTATGTTATAACGATAATAAACTATATTAAATATTATTTATTTTATTGCTGGTTTTAATTTTCGATGAATTATATTTATTTATTTATTAAATATTTATTTAATATTTATTGTAATTACTAATTTATTTGTATTTTTATTATAAGAGACCTGAAATAGAACGAAACCATAAATAGTATTTGTGACGAGAATCAAAATAATGGATTATAAATATAAAATCTATAGATTTATGAGAACCAAATCTGATAATATATTTTGTTGAGAGATATTAATTGGATATGTTCATTGGTCTGTCTTGTTCAATCTTCTCCAATTATAATCAGCTTTTGGACCGTAATATTTGAACTTATATCTTTAAATTTTCGTGATATGTACACTATATATATATCAGTTCTTGCGTTTTACAATAGATAAGAGAAAGAGAGAGATAGAGAGAGAGGTGCCCCCCTAAATGTCTATGTTTTATGTATGGGCGTAAAAGTTTTTCTCGGGTATCACAAACTCATATACCCTATAGCTAATGTTAAGCTTAAGATCCTCGTTTTCATCGTAAAGCTTCCTAACATATCTTTTTACGATCGATGCGATCGTAAACATTACCCTTTAATTAAAGACAGGAGCTGACCTGGAGCCACGTGAGTACATAGAGCTATATTAATAACAGACTTCATATTATACTTATTATATTATAGATTTATCGACGACTCAATTATTAAGTTGATGTATTACTCTAAACTCTAAAGTGTGTTCGTGAAAAATTGATGTGTCTAAAAGAAATAATTACCAACGATTACAATAATGTGGAATTTGGTCTATGGACTAAAAATTATATATAATTATTATTTTATTAAAGAGTCGACTACTCATACTTGCTTTGTTTATACGAAATATAATGATAGTAGGATTATTTTTAATTAAATTATAAGCCTAGCTCGCAAAGCTCGTGGCAAGATAAAAATAACTATATATTAAACTCCCACTAAGGTTAAACTCCATGATTAATAGTATACTGATTTTTCTATATATTGTGTATGAAATCGATATCATTCCTAAGCGATTTAAGTTGAACGGTTCCATTTAATCTTCACAATGAGTCGGCAAGATTTATTTATTACTCTTGTTCCTTTAAGCCTTTTTCAATACTTTTGGTTTCTACTCGACAAAATGTAATAAATTCATATAAAAGTTGTAAATAAAACTAATATTCATATTATAATAAAGTTACTCTTATATAATAATTAAAAGCAAAGAAAAACGCAGAATTTTGAAAACTTGTACGTTAGTTCGGATCATACGTGATACTTGATAGAGTAATTAATAGAGTAGCTTACAAATTAATAATTAAACAAACCAACTTATATGTTGAACTTAATACATATTGTTATTAATATATTAATAAAAAATTATAAAACAAATAAGTTTAGGGACACAGCTGATTGAAGTAAACTGCGTCACAAAACAGAAAAATATAGAATAAATCGGAAATTCCTACAGAATCATTTCCATAGCAAAGGAAACGTTTGAGACATTCAAGTTATAGAATTTCTTGAATTCAGAACTGAAGTGAATAAATCACTAAACCAAATCTGTTATGTACAATTTCCTTGAATTTATATTTATTTAAACCTATATTTTTACTGAATATTTATCTTTAACTTTTATATATATAATAGTTCTTATTATGTAAGTGAAAATTGTTTCTTATAATATTGGTGTTCTTAGATATAATAAAGAAAAGCTGTATGTTTCTTTAAAGACCTAATCACAATTAGCTATTTTAGTTTTCAATTACAATGCTCTAATTTCTTAATATACTATTATATTATCTCATATAGTAAATTGCAAGTGAATTTATTGAGCGAAAGTCTCTGTGAGAGACTTTTCTGCGTCCTTTGTGCAAGCATAAATCGAATATTCGATAATTACCAAATTTTGCACACTGATAGACATTAGTCTGATGGTAGTTTTAAAAAGAAATAAAAAAAAAAAAGTAATAATGTGTCTCATCTTGAAAAATATTCGAGGACAAAATGCGTTGACGTTTTGTTAATGCAACTTCGGTGCTGTTTGCACCTTGCGTCGCTCAATATGCTAACACATACAGATTTTGCGAGCTCAGCAAGTCAAAATTGAGGTCTGGTTCGCGCTCCTAGTATATATAGTTTTATAGTTTTTATAGTTTTTATAGTTTTAGAAAAAAAAGTAATTGAATGATCTGAGTTACCTCTTAGCCTGTGTTTTGAAACCTTTGGTAGGGTTATCACTCGATATACGCGGGGTCCCATTGGGGGTACTATTAGAATTTGAGATCCATTACGTTCGGAAACACTAAGAAGTTAAAATAGTTACCGTAAGCCATTATGTATAGTGACTATTACTACTATACTATATGTAGTTAAAATAAATTCCGATATTAGATTTATAATATCGAAAATATTACTAGATATGTTTCTTAAAAAGACATTAATAATAACAGACGGTCGCTCCTTAAAAGCCGAAAGTGCTTAAGGCATAGTGGAATAAAAAATTAAGTCAAATATAATATCCTATTAGTTATTGGCTATATGATAATGACCTCTAATGAGGTCACGATAATTTTTATATATTAAAAACTATTGAGTTTTGTTGTTTTAAAGAATAATCTGGAGGAGACTTGACCGAATGGAAGGATGGACATAACAAAAAATACTTCAAATAGGAGTAAAACCATACAAATACAAAAAGCCTTAAAAAAAACTTTTTAGTGACTTTTATCGATCTTTGCAACATCAGCTTCGTAAAATATTTTTTTAATTTATCCACTTTTAATCAGTTTGTTCTTTACGAACGACCCAAATAAGACTGGATGCCTTGACACGAACATTTTAATTTTATTCTATTTATATGAAAACCGTAAGATTCAAGTGGTTTTGTATAAGTATTGTATTCCAACTTGGCAGATATTCAGAAGTTGCAACACCGTAATCTAAATTTTATTCATTCATTGATAGTATTATCATATTATCTTATCTTATTGTATTATATATTCAACACAAGACTCTAGACTACATGTCTATGTCTAGACATTAATAAAGACTTATTTCTTTGTTATATATATGTAAGTAAAAGATCAAGTAACAAATTTGTTCTTATCTTATTATACAACATACTACAGTAAAGTTTACATATTTATTATATGTATTAATAAATAACTAAGAAAATAGCGTTTAAGAAATGTTCTCTGAAAGGAGGTATTTGACAGACTGTGTAATGTTGTTAAAAAATTATTTAAGTAGATGTTTACTGAAAGATTAAAATATGTAGCAAGAGCAAGTGACGTCATCGCGATGACCCAAAAGCTCTAAAAATAGAAAAATAGTAAATAATATCGAGGATATACTACGTAAAGTAAATGTTCAATGCTAGAGTTACTAAATATTGGCAATAAACATGACATATGGTAAGAACTTCTAATATAATATATTATAATATTATTTATTAAATATTATTGTAACGTAAAGCGTCTTTGGTTATCTTAACATAAAAAGGTTTAGTTTTCTTTCTTCTTCTTTGTATACTAAGAATATATAATAACAGAAAAATAATACAGATCACTGATTATATTATCGTTAATATTTAGTATTAGGTACTTACTTTTTTTTGTTATTTAATATGTTATTAAAGTAGTTGTAAGTATATGTGATCAATCAGTGCAGGAAGCACCGCACTCAACTTCTCTTAGCGACCGATTGCTGGTGTTTGCATTCTCATTAAAATCATGTTTTTAATAAAAAAAAGGGTCAATAAATGGTTTTAGATAAAATACAGAGAAGTGTACATAAAATTGATTTGAGTGTTCTTACGACGCCATGAAACTTCTCTGAATCTGAATTTATTATTATGGTACATCATATCTTTACCCCTCTGCAAAATTGTTTTTGTAAAAGCTTGAAATTATTTTTTAGCCGTAATTTGAATACGTGAAATTAAATTTTTCATCAATCAAATTTTTCAAAGTCATTACTGTTAAAAAAGAATAATAATAAATTTATTCTATTTTTATTTTAGAGTTGGAGTATTAAGCCATTGTAAGGTGAAATGTTCATACAGAAATAAATTATTTATTACAAATAAATTAAACATATTCTTTTTGATGTTTAAAAACTTTATTATTATTATTTTTATTTTTAAGTATGATCACTGATATTTTATCAAAACTTTTTAAAACGTTCTGAGGGAAGTTTTTTTTAAATAACACATTAACAAATCTCGAGATAATCCTGATAATTAACGTATATTAGGATATTTAAATAGCATATTTGAATTTTATAATATTATTGTAACTATATATTCACAATAGAATTCGTAAAACAAATTTGATTATTTCAATTTATCATAAGTCAATTTACAATGTAAAAAAACAACTTAACATTTTTAAATATTAAATATTAATGTTATAATAGACTTTAATTTCCATATTGAGTGCTGTTTCGTTAATACTGAGGAAGGTCAGTAGATATATTAAACTATAATTACAATTACAACATTAACGAAAAATATTTGTTTACAGACAACAAGACAAAGTACTAGAAGAATGTCGCTTTTAAATTGTTATTTTTGATTATTTATTCTTGAACTATTCTTTAACGTCTTGTACATTCATAATCTCTTACACAAAGGTAATGGGGTAATAAATTTTGCTACCTTTTAGCAATAAACACCTACCTGGTCTACTTAAATTTAAATATTCAATTAGTAATGTATAGGCAGAAGAGAGCAGAATTCAAGTTAATGACTTTAAAAAATTATTTAAAAATTCATTTCATATTATAAATTTATTTTAATTAATTTGAACTTGGAAAAAATATATATTTTTTTAATCAATCAAAAATATTTTTCTTCTTATTAAGTTTTTTACTTAATTAGTTGTATTAGTTAATACATTTTATGGCTACATTACTTAAATAATTGGTCATTATAGATTTTTGTAAAATGTTCCAAAAATCTATAATGACCAATTTTTGTAAAATTTTAGCACATATGACACAGAAGCAATTTCTAATATTATTTGTATTTTACCACTACATTCCCGATTTGAAAAGCTGAAAACAGTTGGCGTTTAAAAAATATATATATAAAAAAACATTTTTTAGCAGGAATAGAATAAGCGACTTCTTGGGAACCATCCTGTTACTGTACCAATTCGGTCAACGTAGCCAATTCTTCATCTTCATCATAAAAATGACAGCCAACAATCAATCAATCAATCATTGTAATTCCTGTAGACCTCTTTTTGCTTTTTGGACTTGATATTTTATGAAAGTGAAAAAGAGTTCTTTCTTTGTCTTTGATTACATTGGAAATCACAAATGCATCAATGAATAAATATTTTCACGAACAAAGTATCTCATCTAAATAATAAATTGTTTTAGAACTGCTTAGTTATACTTCGTGTAACGTCGGAGTGTAATCGATTCTGTTAAGATAAATCAACTGACAGTAATTAGAAAACTTTATCTATACTACTTCAATATAATGACAATTGATATTGGCTTCTGCAAACTAGAAACAAACCATCAAACAACACTATATATAATAAATACTATTACGAAAAATCGGCTCTGGAAATTTCTCTATCAGTCCTGAATTGAAATTCTGAAATATTTTTATAATACAATCGGTTTGACAAGTTGTTGGAGGATAAACTTAATGAGTTACTATTAGGGTTGTACTTTAACCTCTGCAACATAAAGAGTGCGTGCGTTACCGGAAAGTAGTTTTTAGTTGTTTAGATAATAATTAATTTCACAGACAAGAATACACACATACAGACAAGAATACACACGCATATGAAGAAACTAATAACGTTATTTTGATATTTTATTGATTATTATATATTTGTGCACATAACATTATAATCCTTATTGTATTGAAGCTTGTATACATGCATAATTTATAAGTAGAAAATAATTATTTTTAATATTACAGTCATAAATACTGTTTATTTTTTCGTTATATAACTTAAAAAATCAAAGGATATTTATAATCTCACTTAAATAATAAATCAGATCAGATTTCATATAAAATCTTGACCTATTGAATGGTTACAGCTTGACCTCACTTTCTAATGGAACATATTTCCTCACGTCTACGTCGTTAAATTAACACCAAATTTTAACGATAAGTGCTACATTGCACATCTATATCACATTTCAGCAAACGACCTTCTTTTAGACATAAATTATTTTATTAACTTTAAATATCTTGTATATAAAGCACGTAAAACAAAATTAAAATGTAGAATTGCCAATCAATGGAACCAATCACCATACTAAAATACTTTCGAGTCTTGAAATATGTGAAAGTCACAGGAAAAGTCATGTTGGTAGCAGAATTATGAACATTGTGAAATCTTAATACTTTTAAAATATCAATCAAACTTTGATTGTCGAAAGATATCGAATTGTAAAAGAAGTTTCTATAAACAAATTAAATATCAAGATCGATTTTTTTATAAAAAAAGCTCGACAGTACTAACTATGCCTAAATTTACAAATTATACCCACTAAACTTGTGTTTTGTTTCTTTGTATGCTATAACATTTGGCCAAAATATAGAATTAAAAAAACCGATGTCGTTCCACATTTTACAAGAATTATCGTTTCCTTAAGACTTAAAAAAAATAAACTACCCCTATACTGGTTGAGACGAAGCGTGGATGGTGAATTAGTTTGAAAATAAAACAAACCTTCTTGACACAGCTTGCCCCACTCAATTATTTTGTATTGTGTTTTCTTAAGTAGTTTGTGCCAAATGCTACTAAAATGAATTGACTTTGCCAGAGTACAATTAGAGTACATTAGACGTCGAAGCAATACTTAAACTTGATACAAAATTCTGAAAGCTCCAATCAATAGAAATTCATTTAATCAATTAATAAGACTAAAAATACTTCCAGTAAACGGCAGTAAAAAGTAACATGTATAACTTGTTTTCGAATGACTTAAAAATCTACAATCTATGTAAAATACATAAAATATTCAGATGTAGAATACAATAATTTTATTATCCTCATTGAAATCCAAATCTTTGAGTAAATTTGATTCATATGCTCTGAATTGAAGATTCTGCGGGTACGTATTTCCAGCTTTTCCTTTGTTAAGAGTATTATACATTTCATTAAGTTCAACTTCCTTTATTTGAATATATAAAGGAAATATAATTTAAAATGTTATTAATTCTGAGTATTCACTAGCTTTGGCTTTGGCAAGTTCTGAATAAAGTTATTTTTCTGAATTTTATTATTTTTTGGATTGGTAAGTTTGATTATAAATTGGTTAGGTAGGAAGAGGAGCGTATATAGTAAAGGTGAGCATGCTTGTTACTTTTAAAGGGGTTCTTAAACCTACAAATGGTTCGGAAGTCACAGCGACTGTTTGCACTACTCTCTCTGTAAAGTGATGGGCAAAACAGGCACGGTGAATCCATGGTAGGCTGAAAATCTTCGTCTTTTATATTCCATATCAATTCTTTTTTATTGCTGTCATATATTATAATTACTTAAAAACAGATTTTATAATTAAAATATGATATTTAACGATAACGATTTTATATTTCAAAATATCATTTAATTCAATTCCATTCTTTAAAATATGGCTTTCATCCGTCCTATAGTGCACGATATATCTCGCCAATGTCACGTGAGATGGAAAAGATGCGAAGAATATTGGATGGTCTATCAAATAATTACCTTCTCTCCAAAAGTAGCCAAATAATAGAACTGGTCGTTAGTAGAATTTGAAACCACACAGAAAAATAAATAAACATTCCAATAATTAAATCTAACAATCAAAATATCATAAAATAAGTTATTTTATTCATATGGATGACATCATATACCTGCAGTAAAGGTTATTGAGGTAAAGATAAAATTTTAGCATTTGGTATTTTACAAAAAAAATATGTTTATTTATTGTAATTATAAATGGTAAAATATACAGTAAATAGTAAAAATACAAGAAACAAATACAAGTGTGTATATGAAAACAATTATTTAAATCACTTCGCACGTAAACTCTGATTAATTAGCTTGTCTTAATACAAATATTAATTTAAGTGGGTCGATACTCCATTACAGGCAGTAATATACATATACATGTACTGCGTATTGATAAGTGTTGGTTTCAATATAATTAAAACAAACAAATATAATATACCAATAAAAACTATGTCTATTGGTATAAGTGTTTTTAATTATTTATTTGGTATAAAAGTTTGGACATTGTATGTGTTTTTATATATCGAGCTACAAATACCAGAAATCATAATTATGTAAGTAATGTATAAAAACATTACACATTTTCTACTTTACTCCGGTAAAATGGTTATTTACAAAGCATTAGACTTTTAAATCTTATTTATGAATTCTACAATAATTATCTGTTTAGTAATATTGATATTTCATATATTTCCTCATATTACGTAATTGCTTAATAGACATTTATTATATTCTCACGCATTGTGGAATCGCTGATTAGACAATCGCTATATATTAAGCTTATCGCATTAGACTCGTAAAATGAAATGAACGGATATCCGAAATCTTTGTTTACGTATTTGTTTTTCTGTAATTCTCTTAATGATAGTTTATTTATGCATGATAAATTAAATAATAGTCAAAATAATTGCATAGCATGTAACTTAAGAAGAAAACTATGTTATATATATTAAATAATAATTCAAAATATTTTTTGGGATCCTCTGGTTTTGACTGTCGTAATTTGTGTTCCAAAACCAATCAAAGTCTCTTCCGAAAATTAAAAGTCTAAAAAAATTTAATAAAATTTATAAAACACATTTTTATTATGATTATTTAACATAAGGTAGGATGTTCTCATAATAAAACATTAATAAAACATGTAATAACGAATTGATTTTAAATTATGAACAACGATAAACTAGCTGTTTTCAAGGCTTTTATACAACTATATCAATTTTGCTATGTAAGGATTCACACTAACTATTTTCCAAAACATTTTTCCTTTTTTAATAAGGAATAACTTCAAGCTTTAATCTTCGGTTATACTATTTTTGAATATAATTCTATAAAAAAGATTGGTTAGCCTTTTTTGAAAAAACGTCGTTAGCGACACAAAGGCTTTTTTTATCAGGAACGAATTTAAGAGGACGCAGTCACACCCATTGAGGCTGACTTCTTAACCCGTTTTTTGAGGTTTCCTTTGCGGCAATAATTTGCCTGGTTTGTAAATTCATTGCCATTCAAAAAATCTATACGGATGGGGAAATGAAAGGAGTGTTAGAGCGCGTCTTACAAAATTCAAGTAATTCATATTAATTTTCTGTGAGAAAGTACCATCCCAGTGAAGCAGCTTAAATAATAATCTATTAATGGCAATCCTAGCCATTCGACTGCAAATTGTGTTCGAATTATAAACAAGTTTTGCATTGTGTATTGTATATAAATGTTCAATATTATTCTCAATAATAGACGAGCAACATCAACCAGCTTCATCAAACATTCTCCAGCAATAGCTGAAGTTTCCAAAGCGGTGTAGAAATGTTTCCCGGTCGCAGTGAAACTAGCTATAAATATCTGACAATTTTACACAATCACTATGTTTCATACATTATTTTTATTATTATTACAATTTACCGATTTCTCGTTATTATTTCCACAAAAAGAAAATTTTATTTTGGCTATATAATCTCAAACAATTTTTCGATATTTCTGTAGATGGAAAAAATTGTATCGTAGTCGTCAATATTAATTTTAAAATGTAATTAAATTATACGCGAGTTTTAATCTGTAAAAAATAGTTTCATTTCAAATGTGTACTCGTGATAATCTAAGAAAATACTATTATATATTTGTCCAACTCGTAGTGTATTAGTTTGAAAGATGTTTGTGTTTTTCTTATATAGTAATACAGTTCAATAGATGAACTCGTCAGACTTTAACTCATTAGTTAAACTACACATTGCAAACTGTTGAAAAACTTATGTTATTACAGCAATATCCTAGTTGTAGAAGTGCCTTTTCGTAACTCGACTATTAATTGTTCCATGAACTATTGTAGCAAAGCTTGTTTATAAAAGCTTTCATATAACAGATAACACTAGGGTGTAGTGAATGTAGGTTATCTGATTCAAAGATTAATACCACTTATTTATCGTCAAAATATTTTCTTGTGATCCTCATTTCAAGTGATAGGATATAAATTATATGTATAGAATAGTTTACGTAACATTATCAAATATTGTATTTTACTGACATTATTACATATTAACAGACACGCTTATATCAGAAATCTTAAATCTCATTATCAATGAAACATTTTGAAACGTTTTATATTTGGACCTTAAAAACTTTTATATTTTTGGGTAAAATAAGTAGGTACCACATTGCAACTATCCTATAATTCCAAGGCAGTAGATAAATTCAACCAAAATATTTTATATTATATCTTCAAAAACAAATGAATAAACACAAAATAAAAATAACTAAATATACTGAGTTCTAGGTTTAAGTCATTCTTTAGGTCCAACTAAAAAAAAGCTCATTTCTTATTTAGGAAATATAATAATAGACTTCTGTAACATTGAATTAATTAGGAATAAAGTAGTTTTTTTTTAATAAAACATAATACAATACGTGTAAAAGGAACAGAAAAAAAAACATTAAAACTCAGCGGCTTAAACTATGGCTTGATAGAAATGGAGAGTTCATATAAATTATAATATAGTTATTAGGTGAAAACCTTGTAAAATGTTTTACTTTTAATTATATCTTTTATCATATATAAGTCTTCTCATTAAAATAAACGCATTGTTATAATTTCATGTACAAAACAGTCTAACAATAGAACATTGCGCTAATTTGTAAACGTGTTCTTTTAACTAGAACTAATTAACAGGCATTGGTAACAAGGCATTAATTATAGTGACCTTTTTAATATTTACATTTTGCTACATACTTACTAAACTTTTTTTTTTTAATAAAATGTGATATAATTTTAATTATTGATGTATATATCATTCCATCTCGTTTCTTATTTTTTTAGATTTGAATTATAGGTTTCAAATTTTTACGATTCTGTATTTGAAATTGCTTTTTGCAAATATGTTGTTATTTGACTTCACAGCAAAAATTTAATACTTGAAGCGCATTAAACACTCTAGGGATAAGGAGTCGGAGTTTTATTAAAGAAAATTTGAAGCGAAGTTAATAAAAATATCTGAAGCATCAGTTGCGAGTTAATGAAAATGTGATAACCTACATGAAGTGTGCAATATTGCAATTATAAGCCTGTAATCAGTTGTCGATAAATTAGCTAATAAGCGTTCACATCAAATTATGTAAAAGCTAATATTATGTAATATTATGTAAAAGCATCACAGAAACTATATCCGCCTTAATTTTGTTTGTTTGGTTTGTCAGTTAGTTCCTTAATTCTGTTATATTTATATTATAATAACAAGAAAGTTCAATAGGAAAGTATAAATGTGTGTTATTTGATAACGCTGTCATGATTAAGCATATAAAATTACACATAAGCTTCGAGGAACTGAATTTAGCACCACTAAAACTTTATTATCTTAGACCAACTGATTTTTATCGCGATAGAACAATAAGTAAAGTATAAAATGAAAATTTATAAAATTATGTAAAAGGTAAATGAACAATGGAATATGTACGAAATTGTATGATTACATACACGCTTTCATTAGCAAATTATTATTATCATAAAATTGAATTGCTGTTGGCATAACGCCATTAGGTATATCTTCAGCATTTGTCGATACAAAATTCTAATAAGTATGTAAGTAATGTAATTAAATTCGACATAGTTACATTAATATATAAATGATTACTACGTGATTGAAGTAAATAATTTTAGTTTACGTACGAAGTGATGTAAGTCTTCTAGAACAAAATGTTTTCTCCTTTCTTTCTCTAAACCTCTTATTTAAAGTTAAACATTATGCTAATACTTGAAAAAATTTTATGATATTCATGTAAAATCACAAAAACTTGTTTAGGTTATATTTACAATAAAATAAACATTTTTATTTCCTTAGTAAAAGTAAATGCTATTCTAACTAACACATGTACATATAACTCCACCGACAATACAGTGGTAATACGAGTCTCATATAAATGAATTTTTATTCTCCAGCGCAAAAATCTCTCGGGTCCTGACTGCCGCCTACACTCGTAAATTTCTACAATAAAATGGTTTTCGTTATCCCATCACATACAGTCTCACAATAGAACAAAACGAGATACAAGAACGAAACGAGGGGGTTTTATTTATAAAATAAGGGTTTGTCAGTAATGTGTGAATATACAATAGATATGTAGAGGACACAAAGCGATAAAAGGCCATTGAAATAATTCCGAACCACAGCTGAATGACTGAGTAAAATGTATAAATGATATAACAAAAACTGGTCTACTCTATTGGTATTTTTTTAATTTTTAAAGTAGCAATTTAATATTTAAAAGTAATTACAAATATTAAATTCGATTATGCTAACTGTACAATGATATATTAAACAAGGAATATAGGAAAGTTCTCTTAGTTAAATTTTATAACGGAGTTTGAAAGGGTTTCCTCTAACCATCAGATATAGACTTTGTTTATTTGTTCCTAGATTTATATAAGTACCTAAAATTTATTTAAATAACTCCTATCACTTGCAATTATGATTTACAACATTATTTTTAATAAGAGTTTAGTCATTTGAAATTATGAACAACCATACTGAATCTCGACTGACTACGTAGTTATGGAGAGGAATATCTTGTTTTACTTTATTATATAAAATATATATATTTTTTCTATATAAAAATGATTACATTATTTAGTGTTCAATAACTATACACTGTTTCAAATAAAAAATCTCTTATGCTAAAGACAAGATATGATAATAATTTAACCGCAGTTCAAACGACTTCACATACCAATGTACTTCAGTGATTTATAAGTATTGAACTTCAGACATTACATCCTTGAGATATCTCAACTGGTTCATTAGCTGTGAAAACTATTATTATGAGAACTTCCGATTTACTCTACGTTCTTCCGTTATTTATGAAGTATACGTGAAACAATTATAATATTTCTTGCTTATTATTTATTTTTAAAGTTTTGTTAATAACTATGTGTATATTTTTATAATTTTTTTTGCACTTTTATCTTTTGGTGGCATATTTTTTAAATGAAAAAAAAATCTTAATAAAAAACATATAATTCAACAGTCCTTTTTTAATTAAAGTCCTTTACTCTTTTTTATATGATTAATTTAATTAATTTAATTTAATTTAAGCTACAATAACACTATATACTTTATGTAATATTAATTTTTTTTTATACATATGACACGATAAATTATTCAAATTTACAAATTGCCAAATTGCGTGTTTAATTAGCAATTTTATTTATAATAGTAATTAATTTTATAATAATATAAATATAATGAATGAAATGATCGCCGATCAAAAATTCAATAATCATAATTTCTTCTTCTTCGTGTTTAGTTTATATAACTTATGAATTGAAAGACAAATTTTACTTAAATATAGTATAGTCCTGAAAACAAGAACCTTTTTATTTAACATTTGATCAATTCATCAATCAATCATTGTCATCAATCAATCATCAATCATTGTCATATGATGTAAATTTTCAAAGCGTCTATTTTTATTCTAGTAAGTATATATTGTAAACTTCTTTTTTTTAAAAATAGCTTAAATTGTAAACTAGTATAGAAAGTAGGTTAAACTCCTTAGTGGGTTAATAAATGTTATGATGGAGCGGAATGGCTCTGCTTCCCGGAGCGAGACCACGCTGTGATGATATTACAGTTCTTAAAAGTTTTTGCCTGCTCATCTCTAAAGAAACTAAAATAATATTCTTGCATGAACTAGTTTCTAATTTGTATATAAGAAAACGAGTGAATTAAAAATAAAAATAACTTACTGTCTACAAATTACTTTTAAGTGCAGTTGTAGTTAAAAAAGTAAAGATAGCTATTTTGGTTCTTCAAGTCACTATTACTGATATATACTATTACAAGATACAATAAAACCAAAACCCAAACCATTGGGGAATTTATTATATTCATGTAGTTATAATATAAAACTAGTAAGCTCGTGTTGTGTAATCTGAGTTTGAGTGCTAATGGAACAGTTTCCTGTTTCGGGTTTTAAAACCTTAATTTTCTCTCAATTTTCACGATAATTTCGCGCCACGTATATCTCTCTCACGGCAATTACCTTTTATTGACTACATTAACTCAGAACTTGTTTAAATATAATTTAAGATTATTTTTTGCCAAAAATAACATGATTGATTAATTCAGGAAAAATAACTAAAATACAGTGAAACGTGTATTGTAATAATTTTTGATAAGTAATAACTCATTAATTACTTTGAATTATTTGCCTTTAATTCATATTAAAAGTTGCTGTGTTTGTATTATTAATAATGATTAATGAGTAATGGTATTTTTATAAATATAACGAATTAAGTTTCTCATAATTTTGAAATCTTACTTTATGTAGTTTTTTTTAGTTCTTAAATTTTGGCAAAACGATTTTTAGGTTTTAATATACTCTATATTTTGTAATTTAATGATGTTGAAGTTTATAAGTGTTATTTAATAAAACGGAAGCTTAAAAGAATATTTCGTGTTTATTGAAATGATTACTAGTTATGAGTGCTGTATTTAAATAGTATGGTTAGGTTAGCGGAATGTGTTAAACTGAGGTTGACTATTTTGTCACAGATACATATGAGGAGGGGTGACTCTTCAGGTTGATCTTGTCGTGGGTAACAATATTTTTTTGATTAAAGTTTGTTAATTGACTGCTTAGTAGTTGGAAAAATGCAGTGACTTATGTTTATTTTTAATAGCCGCACTTAGACAGAGTAGTTTTGGAAAGTATGGATAGGCCAACCGTGACATCTTTTGGGAGTGCGGACCTGATCACTTCTCCCATCAAAAACTCAGTTTATTGGTTGTAAAATAATTGTAACATTGTCAATTTTGTTGTTTTGCTATACTGACAATATGGGCCCTTTACCATCTAGTCTAAATGATGATGGCCGTCTCACTCCGCCATCGCTGGCATCATCATATATATTTCACAAGAAATTGAAAATGTCTGTTCATATATAACGTACCATAAGCTGATTTTAATTTTCTCTACAAATGTATTTTCTGGATTTGTTATACTTCATTAATTATCGCAAATAATTAAAATAATGGATCATCATTATGATCCATCATTTTCAATTACGTCTTAAAATATATTAATTTTTCAAATAAGTTATATTTAAATAACATAACGCATTCATTTTATTCAAGAATCACTATTTTAATATTACGTTTTAATTATTTGCGATTTCTTTATCATATAATTTAAAAAAGCATAAAGAAATAGCAGCGACTTGCAAATGAATTTAAACTTCAAGCATATAATTTGATATCTGTTCAGATTAGTCTTTAAAATAATACGAGTCTGAGAATAATACTTGAGTTTTCTTATTTAAAAACTAAACTCCAAGGATTTGCAATCGATATTCTTTTAAAGATTTCTTAGTAAATTTTGATGAATAATGAAATAATTTTTAGTAACGCCGTTTTTAACATTAATACAAATATTAGAACTGACTATTGTTTTTCCTAATTATTCGTATATATTGCCTAAACATACAACTATAAAAAGGAAAAAAATGGTTTTCAGTATGCAACTATTTGAAGTCAAAGACTCTCGAGTATGTATACAATTGTTTTAGGTTTAAGAAGAAAATATATACCCCTTAAAGTATACCTTAAAAACGTATTAAAATAAGTATATTGAATAAAAATTTACTAATTAAATATAACAATATGTTTATTAAATAAATCACTAATTATAAAATTAGAATTAAGTTCCATAGATTGCTAATGGAATTAATAACTTTATCATTTGTCAAATATCTAGCTAAAGTAATTCTAAATAAAATAATAATAATAGTCTCTTATTTTTGATGATATCATAAATTATCATATTACCTATATATATCTGTTTATACTATGATTCTAGTTTAAAAGAATTCTTATTTATTCTAAAACTTTTCTATCGCTTTTACAAAATATACAAATTCGAAGCGATTCAAATTGTCACATGGTGAAAGGCGTCGTTGAGAAATAAAGTCGTTT
Organism: Mechanitis polymnia; assembly: GCA_035222055.1. Classification (NCBI taxonomy): domain Eukaryota; kingdom Metazoa; phylum Arthropoda; class Insecta; order Lepidoptera; family Nymphalidae; genus Mechanitis; species Mechanitis polymnia. The sequence goes on along the minus strand of JAXUDW010087129.1, from coordinate 1,637 downwards.
TCTCAAGAATAAGCAACAAAATGCAATCAGACTGTATCTTCCTGACTCACTATCTTTATTTAAAATAAAAGCTTCTGCCGCATTGTAAGTAGATATAAAATTTAGTGCATTACGATGTAGGAAAGGAATGATAGGTTTATTATATTCAGCTATTTTTCGCAATTTGATACATTTCATCTCCAAAATGATGACGAGGAAAATTTAGAACAACTACCACTTTTGTATATTTCTATGTACGTTTATATTTTTTAAGTATTTTAGGTCAATTTGATGGGTAAGTCTTATAAATTTGTTGTGACAAGGTCTATGAGGTTTCCAAACCAACTTGTAGATAAGAAATTAGTTGAACATCACCTTTATATATAATATATTACATATAACATTTATAATTTAAAATTATAATATTATTATAAAGGCTTATAAGAAAATCAGTTCTCAAAACTTTCACTTTACACTAATTGTTTGTTTTTTTAGGATTAAACACTTGCTTCTTAAAAATCTAAGTGCTGCAATTTGCTAAAACCACTTGCACAAAGTATAATGTCCGTCTCATTATCAAAGTAACGCGACAGAAGACATTAATTTAAAAGTTCTGAGACTCGATGATCAATCAAAACTTTTCTACTTTCTTTTCTTACATACTTCTAGAGATCCATCAAAAATAATGTTTTTTATGTTGTATTGTAATAGAATTCAAGTTCTATTTTATGAAATAATTTTTATCAAAATAAATCAAATTATTAAATCTATGTTTTTTTTTAAGAAAAACAGAAATATATATTTCTTTCACTATATTTATTATTGTTATTGAAAAAACTCCAAAAATTTAACAGAACTGTGTTGGTCTTTAAATATTTACCATAATATTTTTTTGATGTATAAATTATTATAATATACCTATATTTCGATATGTTTCAATTTCTATTTTATCAAGTATTGTTTGTACATTGTTATTTAAAACATTTACCTCGTGATAAATAATTAGATCTATAATAAAAATATATGAATATATCTATCTTAGCATAACACTGTTTAAAATTCTCTTTATTCTAGATATACTGCGAAAGTATTTAATATTTTTATTATATCGTGTTTCGTTTTGAGTTGAGTTTTGAATAAAATAAGACATAATTTTTTATTTTTGTGGTTTAATTTATAACAAGAAGATTTTTACAATTCTTGACAAAATAACAGCATTTTTTAATAACACTTCATATTTGTATTCAGTGAAATTATTGATGAGATGATAATTGAGAGTTAAAAAATATAACTAACTAAAATTTAAGAGTATGTTAACTATAAGATAAAACGCAAGTACAGCTATTTTAACTATAATAAGACTCAAAAAATTTATGAATTTTATGTTTCACAAACCATAAACTTTATATATTGCGAGAAGATAGCGTATTATTACCGTAATATAAGTGTTAAGGGTATGGAAAATCAATCAATATATTTATATAAGAGAGATGTGTGATAGTAAAGTATCAATGAATATAAATAAACTACCTATTTTTATTTTAGTTTTTATTTATTTTTAAGAACACGTAATAATTAGGGTACATCTAAATTAAGAGACCGTGGTTTGATTTTTGTTAAGTGATCAGAATATTGTTTTACTTAGCTTATTTAATATA